>JASAMW010003944.1:0-26437 GCA_030247985.1 Epsilonema sp. ZAB3_2
CAATTACGTAACAGTCAACAACGGTGACGGCGTGCTTTAGTGTATGATAGACTGACCAGTTACAGTGGTATGTTTGCAGCAGAGGAATGCGGAAGGGACGTTGAGGGATTCGAGACAGCGACTAGCGCGTGGACAAGCAACTAGCCGTGCAGAGGAGTCGCAGAGGATGACGCGTCGAGTAGCGGCAGAGCGCTCAGGCTCCCTGCCTTCAGGGCAGAGAAAGTAATCGCGGTTGTCGTCATGCGGACAGCAGTAGAAGCGAGTGCCCCTCGGCGATTTCTGACAGCTGAATCCCGGACTCTGACAGTCCGGAATCAGCGGAGTGCAGGGCAGTGGGATGCGAGTGCCGGGAAAGAACTGCGGCTCTGCATCCTGATCCACGCAGGCTCCGACTCGCGTCTCCCTCTCCCTGCTCGGACAGCAGAAGCGTCGAGCGTCGCCGATCACAGGACTGCGTTGACACTCGTCGCCTGCCGAGCAAATGGAGCTATCAGAAGTGCACTCAGCAGGACGCCTCAGACTGTTGGAATCTCGACAGAAGCGATCCGCCTCCACCACCAACACTTGCTCTCGATTCTGTGGGCAGCAGTAGTACTGTCCATCTCTCGGACTGAGTTGGCAGAGGAAACCCAGCGAAAGGGTGCAGGCTCCAGGCACACCGAGCAAGCACCTTCTCGGTGTCTGCTGCTCCGGCTCTCTCGTACCTGGGCAGAAGCTCTGAATAGGAGGAATAGGTGCTCTTGTTGTCGTTCTTGCCGTGCTCTTCGGTGGGATGGTAACTGGCTTTACTTCTTCCGAGGTTCCTTGGCGGCAGCAAAAGTAGCGCATGAGGTAGCGAGGACTAATCTCGCAGCGACTGTCGCTTGGACAGGTGTGCGGGTTTTCGATATAACAATGCACTGGCGTGCTTGTGCCTCTCCAATGCATGGGACTCATTCCCAAAGGGCAGTATGGGTTTCCTGAAACTATCGGTGCTCGAGGTCTTGGTTGAGGTACTTGGCGCCGAGTAACTCGAGAGCAAAGTCCATTCTCGCACTGAATCCGATCCGCTTCACAGTTGGAACAAGGTGGACCCAGCTCATAGGGCGGCTGGAAGATGTCAACCCTTAAAAGTATACGTAGCACTTCATGAAGTAACCTATGTACGTATGAACGTATGTACAACACAGTACCTATACATACTGCACTGAGTAGATCAATGAGTTGCAGCAACCAAGCCTTGCAACAACGCGATTGCTTGTGCGTAACTGCCTTACCCTGGGCCATAGTTGCACACCAAGAGGAAAAGTCGGAAGCCAGGAAAGTTCATTCGGTCAACGCTTAGGCACTGTGCTATTCCGCAGCCTACTGCTTCAGTTTCTGCCCAAACCAGCTGCACAGCCAAAAAGTAAAGCCATACCACATGTTGTCCTTCCCTTGGCCATACACCTGCTATACTGTAGCTCCATGCAGCAATGTACTTTCATAGACTGCGAACCTGCTTGTAGTTGTGGCATTGTTCTGTGCAATTGGTCGGATAGACGAAGTCTTTGTTCTGATCGAACCATTCCACCAGAGCGCCTTGCACTGTTTTTTGCACTTGATTCTCATCCATGGCCCAGGTGACGTCATCAGCTACACCTGAAGCCAGATTTTCGCCGATCCGCGCATATCCACCTGCTCTTACTCGTCTGCCGCCCTCCCCTCGCCGAATGAAAGCGCAGCCTTGAGCCCAGACATCAGCTTCCACTGCCAGAGCTTCGCTCCATGCCTCCAACCATTTTTACTATTTACATGACGTGTATTGTTGATCAACGAACGTTGATAAGCGTCTTTTTTTTCTTACCACTTTTTTCATATTTCTGGCTCCCGGATGGCTTACTGTCTGACCATTGGCGATGGAAGATCTCAGGTGATTGTGTGTACCCACCAGAAAATTTTTCATATCTTGTGTGAACGCTACTGACTTGAACAAAACTCCTGCAATCAGAATCAAAACTTCGTTAGGCTAATCGTGCATGCCAGTAGCCAGACGACGATGCTGACTTGTTCAGTTCAGTGACAAAACATAAAATGTTGGGTATATGTATGTAGTATGTAGGTACATACTTGATACTGTACGTGGTAGTGGTATTACCTGACTGAGCACACTTCATTATGAAGAGTGCCAAGAAAGTTATTGTCAGCAATGCGATAACTCTCCTCATTGTTTGTGAGCAGCGGAAATAGCCATGGAAAAAACCAGGGACCGCATAGATGCGGCGGCGTGATTTCGCTAAACTGGCACCAGTTGGTTCGCCACCCAAATAAGAGCGAAAGTTGCCCTGTTGATTCAATGGATTCCACCATTACTTACTGCGTCTGTCCAAATAAATACGTACACACGATTTCAGCTGTTCTTCCAGGTGAATTTTGCCTTGTGCGTCTACTAAGCAATGTACACACATTACCACTCCTCCCTTTCATGGTGATTTGGGTTTGGGATCGTCATCTTCGCTTCGCTTTCATCCGGTTACCACGCACTGTCCTTGTGTGTAACCTTGCTGATTTTATGAACTTTCAAACCACTTTGAGGGATGAAAAAGCACTGCATATTCACAGATTGTTCAAAAACAAAGGCAGTAAAGTCTACCGTGCATTGTGCATTTACACCAGCAAAAAACCTATATTTTAGTGCACCTTTCTAAGATTAGTTCACCAAAATGGTCAATCTTTCAGCGCCTTGTATTCACCAAGCTTTGGGGGGTGCGGGGGGGGGATTCATATCAAAATCTTGGACCAGCCGGTCGGTTCTACTTTTTTTATCTCTGGTTTTAGTATCAAAAAAACTTTGGATCCGCCACACACCAGGTATCGCATGATATGCGCATGGTAGCTTTTTCGCTTGTATCGATTGTTGGATTTGGAAATGACTGGTTTGTGTGTGCGTGCATATTATAGTGCGTACTGCGTGGTGCGTACGTATTCATCATTGCGTATCCAGTATCCACTATTCCACTCCACATCCAGGATTACTCATCACCCAACGTAAAACTTGCGGCCGATTGTCAGTCAAATGCTTAGAGAGAGTCAGAGCTTGGCTCGTGTATATTTATTTACATTTATTGTTACGAGTGGACTCCACTCTATGTACAGCGGCATTGTTCCTGTTCTAAATAATACTCCACAATGCAGTGCATGTTTCCTGATAACTACTCACTCACCCTATTCACTTGTGTTGGTGGCACTTGCGGAACTACTACTGAGGTGTTCGTACGTTGATTTACACAAAGTCGGTGGCATCTTTGCATTGTTGCCGGGTTGAATGACCCTACTAACTGTGGTTAAAAAAACTATGTTGTCATTAGGCTACAGTAACCTCAGTGCCGTCTTAGGAATTTTGAGTTTGTTAGTGTTAGCCATTGCATTTGGAACCAGTCACTGGAACGAGCACATTGTCAATCGAAGCTTTCTTTTAAATCTAACGCAGGAGAACGAAACACTTCGCGAAGAACTTTTTGGGCTGAATACTTCAGAAATATATTTTGATCGCAGCTACGGTCTGTTCAAAGTGTGCTATCCGAACAAATATCCGGAGAGTATGACGCGCCAACTTACGTAGTACCTATACGTACACTTGTGCACTATATCCATTTTGCATTTTGATAGCGGTTCCAAATATCAGTAGTTTGTTTCATCGTTTCAGCTGTCATCATAGATTCGTTCGAGTTTGGCTGGAGATGTGTGTCTTTGTTCGCTGTTGATAGTCACGGGGTTGCAGACGAGTATAGCAATGAAGACGAAGCAAGCGCTGTTGATATTCTCATCCAGCAGAAAAATCGTAATGCAGAAACTTCGGCAGAAGATTAGATGGCTTACCATGAAATCCTGAGAAAATTCTTACATCCCCCTCTTCATAGACACATCTTTAAAAAAACCGGGCGCTGTCTATGCGCCGCGTGCAAAGTGCGGCGCGCGCGCGTAGACAGTTGCGAAATGCGCGCCAAATTCTAGTCCGCTTCTTTCGCAACTGTCTACGCGCGCGCGCCGTACTTTGTACGCGGCGCATAGACAGCGCTGGGTTTTTTTTTCAATGTCTATGAAGAGGGGGATGTAAGAATTTTCTCAGGATTTCGAGGGTTTAGTGCTTCTACGTAGTTTATTTTAGACTACTGTCAAGCGGTCAAGATTTTATTCGCAGTTGGAATTGGAGTGGACGTCTTATTCAATATCCTGACAATTACGTATGCCATCTTGCATTGCAGTAACAAGGGACATCCAGGGCCTGATTGTCTACTTACCAGCTTCTATCTCAGCGTTTGGGCAGGTCTGATTGTGTGCTGTTTACTCTCAAACATGCGCAAAACTTCTCGGTAATGAAGATAGCGTAGACAGTTTGAAAATTGCACTGAGCGGTCCCCGTCTACTACGCAAATGCAAAGGAATTTGTCGGTTATTGGAACTCCGCTGAAAATAACAAAATTTTACGCCGACGTAGCGGCGTTCCAAAAACCGACAAATTCCTTTGCACTTGTGTGGTAGACGTGGACCGCTCAGTGCAACTTTCAAACTGTCTACGCTATCTTCATTACTGGCAAGTTTTGCGTAGGCCAGGTGGTATTATTTACAATTTGCGCTTGTGGTCACGCGCGAGCTGACCCCTCGGATTAATCCCTGTTTCTCAGTGCGTTTTTGATCGGTGTCGGCGGGTGCTTGTCGATCAAAACAAGCACTGAAAAACGGAGGCGGGGTCAGCTCGCGGCCACAATTCTAAGCGCAACTGGCGAATAGACGACGTCACTGTAAAATATTTACAGCGCTTGTAGATAAAGTACGTAAGTAAGTACGTATATAAAGTACTGCACTGCACTACATGAATTATTTCTTCTAGCGATTACACTCTGCGTATGCATAGTGTGCTTTCATGTGAAGAGAGAGTTTGAAATGAACCTGATCCAAGCGATGCCCTTTGCACCCAAATGGCCACTGGTATGGCTCACCTTTAAGGTCTCACACTATAGATCTCTGAGCCGTGGACTCCTGTACTACTACTGAAGTATCTGGTGATATCTAATTCCAGCTGTTTTCACTTCCTGACACCATACGATCATCCGTCTGCTTGTTTTCCGTTCGCTGTTTCCGCTCCAGTCGCGCTCTCTGCGCTCGTCTTCGTACTATGCAGGGACAACTGTCTATGCATGGGACTTCTTGATAAATTCGGTCCAGGCTCTCCTGAGCCAACGAAAGCGAGTTGGGAGGAGATCAAGATATCGATCGAAAGCTTGTTACACGATCTCTTTGACGCGCCATAGAGCGCCTCTTGAAACGGCCTCTCCGTGGCGCTATTCTTGATTGAAACGATAACGTTTTCAAACACGTTTTTCTTGGATAACTTTGCGTAGAGGCAACGTAGAGAGGCGCCGCAGGTACCGATCGATTCCTCTCGTCAAGACGCGTTGAATGGTGTGCCGCATGTTGAAAAATACCCAGTGGTTCCTTCGGAACACCCAAATCGCATGGTTTTTATGGTGTTCTTCGGCGTGTCGTACTGCGCCGAATACAGGAGCTTTGGCACTGCAGTTTGGTGTACGTGTAGAGGAAGAATGATACTTTATTCACATTATGACGGATCACTTTTATCTTGCGTACAACGGCTACGACGAAGCCTCAAAGTTGGCTCCGAAACTATAGCGTGAGACCTTAATTTGCCCGATTTTAACTTTTTACCTCAAGCATTATTTTTCAGCCGCTCAAAGACAATTCGACTTCCTTTCTGAGTTGGTCGTACGGTTGCTTTTGGATAGGCGCTTCTCTTGTCCTCATTGCCGCCGGTTGCTTGCTACTTGCGTTTCTTCTTGCCAAGGTGAGTGCAGCGGCTATGCCAAATACAAGTAATTAGTTTGCAAGGTGCTACGTATCTGTTGCACCACCTTGCACGCAGTGTCGGAGCGAAATTGCGTCATATTCAGAGGGAGATACGACAGGAGCAGCTGCAGAAAGAAATTGCGATGAATCTGTACGCTGAGGATACCACCAGATTCACCTATGTTCACCCCAGTTATTCCTTTCCTCGACATTCAGCTCCACCCACTTTTTACGGACCAACCTATGTTACCGATGGAAATAACTACTACTTGGCAGATACCCTTGCTCAATGACCATCGTGTGTTCATTCATAAGCTGAACCTGGCAAATGAGTGATATACGTTTATTCTACAGTACGTACATAACTGCATGAAAACAATCGGAAATCATCCGTATTGTGTTCGTAGTGCATATTACGATGTGTTTGCACACCTAATCTTATGCTGAACGCCCGTCTTGCTATTATCCTGCATAGTATATGTAGGTACGTAGCTAGGCTCTTCTTGTTTTTGCCCTGGAGCCTATAACCTACAGTACAAAATGCACACTAGGGGTATGTGGACTCTCACTTTAAGTGTCATAGCACTTTTCTCTGTCCAACGGATTGGTGGTCAGTATGGTGGATGTCCAAATGGGTTGTCAGCAGTCACTGCATGCACTTTTGGTTCATCTTGTCCGGCTGGTAGCTCCTGCTACGGTGGAAGCTGCTGTTGTAAGCATAGCTGTGGTGTAAAGTACGTCTATGTACGAAGGCGAACATAATACACCATACAACGTGCACATGGTCATGGTGAAACGCCGAGCTCTATCTTTTGTGATGTCGGAAGATGTCGGTGTATTCCAGTGATATGTCCGAATGGTTTGTTGCCAATTGCCAGCTGTACTTCTTGTCCGTTGAATCAGGGCAATTACTGTTATCAGGGCACCTGCTGTCGTAACAGCGCAGCATATGTTGGTGGTACGCGCACCGGTCCGTGTCCAGATGGTACAGCATCTGTCGGTAGCTGTATCAGCGGCCTCTGCTCAGCTGGATTTGCTTGTGTGGATGGCCAATGCTGCAGACGCACTGTTGCAGCTGACACCAACCTTAGTACGTATTGTACGTTTACGTGTGCTACGTAGTAGTCCATTACTACCGTCGGCCCACCACAATTTTCCAGCCATTTCGACACTGTTTCGGTGGACCGTATTGTAGACGTTTGTCCCAATGGATTGAATTTTGGCGGTTATTGTGACTGTGGGACCACCGGCTGCGGCCCTGGCTTTTCCTGCACCAGTGGACTCTGCTGTGGTACTCGACCATCTGTTCCAGGTAACTTCACCTTTGTTCAATCATAATGTCGACATACAGACATAAGAGTGTCCGTGCGCCTTCTGGAACTATAGTATACGCACTGTACTGAAGTGGCTGGAAAGTTATCGTTGCAGAGCCATACCCTCAGTTGTTCGTTCTGCTCGAGCACAGTGATTTTGTACACCTCTGTATTTGCGGACACGGAGCGCACGTTAGACAGTTGCGAAAGAAAGCAGGTCCGCTAACACAGAGAGGTCTACAAAATCACTGTGCTCGAGCAGAACGAACGACCGACGGATACTACATAGTGATACTATCTGTCAAATCGTGTACGTGTTTTCTTGGAAGTACAAAACTATGCATTGCCTGGCACTGGTAGGTATATGTGATGATGGCTGTCCAGCGGTTGCACAATGTTTCTCTGGCCAAGTGTGTGGTGGTAACTACGGCTACGAATGTCGAAACGGCTTGTGCTGCAAACCTTTCAGAAGAAGACCAGCCAGAAATGAACGTAATGTTGCGGTGCGCGTGCGGCGCATGCATTGCATGAAACTCGCAATTAGAATCCGAGGCAAAATAACCACGGCTCCTCGCTCCGTACCTTCCAACTTCGGTTCGAACGCAACGTGTGCATACTGTAAACTATCAGAAATACACACTTACACAGGTATAAACTTATGTGCTGATGGAAGCAGCAGTATTGCGGCTTGCATCAACAATCAGTGCGGCACCAATTATCAATGTACCAATGGCGGCGTTTGCTGCAAGATACCAGGAGGATCAAGCGGCACTACTGCACAAGGCATATTGTAGCGTGTAGTGTACAGTACCATGACCTAGGTATAGTGTATGTACAGTCTACGCAACCTGCACGTAGTCAACCTATGCACAGTCTACGCTTTCAGTAGGTCGATGTACGAGCGGAGCTCAATCATTGGGGCCATGCGTGCCTGGTCAGTCAACAGGATACGGTCGAGCGTCAGGCTTATGCCCTATTGGCTACTCCTGCGATACGGCAAGCTATCAGTGCTGTAGCAGTGGCGGAAGCAGTGGAACAGGAGGAGGAGGAGGAGGTGTTGGTACTTGCAGTTCTGGCGCTCGTTCACTCGGCGGTTGTGTGCCACCCGGTCTTTGTCCCGAAAACTATCAGTGCGACTTTGCAAGCTATCAATGCTGTCCGACGTTTAACGGAAAGAAACTTAAATAGACCATTTTCATACCAAAATATTCTTCGTACCGAAATGAACGAGTACGTATTATGCACGGTAATCGGTGTGGTCTTATTCTAGTAAGCAGCAATATCCGGTGGGACTGCAGAAACTGAGATGTCCTAGTTGACTGTAGCACTGTGCATTTCCGAAATCGCTGTTCGTGTATCCGCCGTATCGACATCTAATAGCGCTAGCTTTTGGCGCATACCACGGACAGCTGCTGCCGCGTGGTTTGTTGGGCTTGCTTCCTCTTACACTGTGACAGCACACGAGATACTCCGGATCGCATTCGTAGCTGAAGGGGCAGTTGGCCTGTTCTCTATCACTAGCAGCTGATCCACATCTCCGCGTCAGCTCTCCGCTGCTCAAAGCTTCGCCTTTTGTTCCCACTGTGCACTGCACTCCTGCAAGCGTCCAACAGCCCATGTCGGTGCGCTTTACTGTATGTACTATGTACCACAGGGGTATGTACCTACACGGCTTCCTACAGTAGTAGTAGTAGTAGTTTATGTACAATGCGTCGTGATTCTTACGGATGCAGCTGCCTTCTTCTTCAATGTAGCCGGCTTTACAGCCACACATCTTGAGTTTTTGCTGGACCTGTATACATTGCAAGGGTTTTCGTCGTCGAGACGGCAGTCGACGACTGGGCGAACTGGAACTGCCCATGCACTGAATATTGGACTCGCACGCCTTCCCAAAGCCCACTGGCTCGTAGCACTGTCCTGTGCTCCTATCGTACAAGTCGCTGGGATTCTTGCACGGCTTGGGACAGCATATCTGAAACAAAAGGCCTCGGAGCTACAGCAGCTTTCCTAGGCGCGTGGAGTAGGCGTACCGAGGCGGTGCTGGCGTGCATGTCTGTGTGACAGTAGTGAGTGTGGAAGGGACAGTGGCGACATCCGTAGCGCGGTGCTCTGCTGCTTGAATGAGGTCGGCCAATGGGACAGCGAGGAATATTGTTCACCGGAACTTTACAACAGAATCCTTTCAGGTGGCTGGCAGGTGTGGCTTCGTCGTAGTACGTATTACAATATGATCCTTCCGCACATGTATCCATTATCTCCACCTGCTCTTCCTGTCTCCAGCGATTATGTTGTGGAAGCTTCGAGTATCTTTGCTCTCCTCGGTACACCGGAATTTTGTCACATTCCTCGATGTGCCCGTCAACAAGGATAGGAGCGCTTCCGTCTCCGCAGGTAAAAGCTATAACAATCGGGTCCTGTACACACATACAGCGTACTTGTAAATCGGGCCAGAGGAGGGGTATACGTACGTAATTTGAGCCGAGTCAGAGCAGTTTGAGATAGCAATTGGCAGGTGCAAACCTGTGTTTGAGATGCAGGCGCCCTTCTGTAGATTCTTGCTAAATCCCGGCATGCAAGTACATTTTCCAGTACAGTGAGAGTAGGCGACAGCGCAATCTGCATGCGATCGGCAAGTCTCATCCAGCTTGCGCCGAGTTCGAACGCAATTCGTCCTCTCCTTATCTGCTTCATAGCCGAACTGGCTCATGCACTGGCATTTGCCATCCAAACACACTACCAATTCTCCAAAACAGCCCACTGCTTCATTGCACGATCCACCAAGAACGGGCTCTACAAATTTGCCAAAAATAGCTTCAATGCTTACAGTGGTTGCAATATGAAAATCTGGACCCAACATTCAACCCCCTGTAACTCATGATGGCATGCATGTATTGCTGCCAAAGTACGTAGGCATCTATATACTGTACGAACTGTATGACGCGGTACTGACTCGGCTGGCAAAGGCTTCTTCGCTTGTTTCTGCGCTGGCCACTGGGGCATTGACAAAGACCATCTCTGCACTCAGTGTCATCTCTGCAAACTCCTTCAGCACATGCCTCTCCATAGTGTCCGTCTGTAATGTGACCGAAATGCGCGAACTACGAATCGACAGTGCACTAATGTACGTAATGCGACCAGACCGTATTGTACAAACATGCATTACTTTTATCCCTGCAGCAGAATCGAGTGTCATGGCAGTCATATCCAGAATCGCAGTCTTCCCGTATCCTACAGTGCATAGGTTTTCCTGTGACTGCGTCGATTTGGGGCTTATGACCTTTTTTATCGCAAACTTTCAACTCTGAAAGTAGTTTGGGCCATGGATTCTTCAGAATAGTACGTACTACTGTAGTGAGTGCGCTGCGCTACGTGGATGAAGCTTCAATTCAAGATACAAACTCACTGGCGCAGCAGAAGCCAGTATTGTTGTTACATACTGCTTTGCCAGGACACATGTCAACTTTGCCAGCGGCACATTGAACAGTTTCCAATGTGATCTCGTTATAGTATACGGCACCCCTTGGACAAGCGTCTGTTGGCACCACCGTTTTTTCTGGAAAATAGCATCCCTTCACAGACTCATACAGTGTCTACTGTACTAAAGTACAATGTATGTGCATCCTGCTTCACATCAGGGGTGGAAAGGATTTCTTTAGCGATTTCTTTTACTCTTAGGACAGCATCCACCTGCATCTACAGCAAATTTGTAACCAAGGGCGCAGGATGGAGTTAGAGGAAGGTCACCATTTGAACAGTGATTAGCCGAATTTCCTGGAACAATGCAGTGCATCATTGAAGCTGTGGGCCTATGTATGGTTGACGATATGCAAGGGCGTGTGCTGGCTTACCAAGAACAGGACAGCATCCTCCGTTGACACATGTGAGTCCGAGTGCGCAATCTCCAGAGTGTGAACACATGGCAGCTGCATAGGTGCCATCTGAACACCTCGCCACTTCTAGAAAGCAAGATCACGCATGTACGTACTGCAGTGATTGACTACATAGTGTTATGTACATAATGTACATGTACGTGGTCAACAGTTTGGGAAACTCACTGCAACATCCTTTGTTTTCTAAGCAGTGATAGCCAAGCGGACATTGATCATCTCCCATTACTCGACTGCACAGCGACACGGCTGGGTCGCCGTACGGACAATTCGGTAACGCTGGAAGCAAACGTACCGTACAGTATATATACGTGCGTACTTTACTTACATACAGACTCTTGCAGAATAACTCGTGCTTCACACCAATCCACCAATACAGCTGACGACAATGCCAGCCCAGAATACAACTGCGGTTGGCTTACTGCAGCATCCGTTCTGAACACAACGAAAGCCTCTTTCACATTCGTCAGAACGATAGCAGAAAGATTGCGCAAGCTCTCCTGATGGACACCGGGATGGTTCTACAAAAAGGGGGTGACTAGTACCTAAGCTAGCTGAGCTTTGTGATGCTGTCATCATAAGCTAAACGGTAGCGAATATACGGTATGATCACACGAAGAGATACTACATGAGTAATTTTACTGCTCTGCTGCTCGTTCACGACGATTGGGGACGCGTTGCTGCATTCACTAATTCTCTTGTAGAAATTCCATCTGCATTTTCCATCCACAGAACGACATTCCCAATCAAAAAAGCATCTTACAGCTAGAGAAGAACATGCTTGCTGCTAATAATCTCCTTCCACCGACCGTGAAGCGTGGGTGGACGAACATTTGTCCACCCTTTGCATGTGTGGTACATCTACATATCATCATTTTTTCCATACCTGCTACATGAGAAGAAAGGCTAGAACAGAGAAAGAGTAATACTTCCAAAAGTTTCATAAATCCAACTTTAATTTACAATCATATCAGATCTCCGCCAAATAGTATTTTGATTTAATATTACAATTGCAACACATTTTACGACCTCTATCGTGCGTATATATTTGGCATAACGCTCATGACAGTGCACATACGACTACGTGTACGTACGACCGCCACGCCACGTCAGGATTGATGGCACACCTGGTGTGCGCCTCTGTGAAGCAGCGCATAGCATAGCAAATGAGTAAACAGGCACAATAGTAATCATGGGCATTCATAGCACTGAATCCACAGCTCATCTGAAGGAGCCAGAGCCATCGAGAATCCACTTAGTTCCTCATTAGGACAGTCCACTGAGGGTTTGGCATAGCTGCAATGTAACAGGATATGAGCACGTTATACGTAAACAAGTGTGTGCAGTGCATACGTACACTACATGTACATAGTATTGACCACTGACACCCAACTACCTAATAATAAATAAACTGTGAAATCGATGTTACACTGAAAACGCAAAAGGCCGCCGCAATATCCTACCTGAAGTAACATTTGCTTTTCCCGGTGAATCGAAAGGTTGAACAGAAGCGATGACTTTTGCACTTGTAGGCACATTCATCGATGTCACCCACTGACATGCGAATGTAGGTTTTGGATGTAACTGAGGCTGGAATGTCAGCTGTCCATGCAAACTTGCAACCAGTTACAGTAGTTGTCGGTGTTGTTGTTGGTGTTGTTGTTGTTGTCGCTGAAGTAGTTGTAGTAGTTGTTGTAGTAGTTGTAGTAGTCGTGGTTGTGGTGGTACTGTAAAGTTTGGTGATAAGCAGCGCATCATACATAACTATCGATACAAGACGGTTGCACATGGTTGTACAGTAATTTTATCTGGGTGAGTCAGCAGCGCGTGTTTTACACCAAAATTTACAGTAGTAGTTGTCGTAGTTGTAGGTGTCGTAGTAGTTGTCGTAGTTGTAGGTGTCGTAGTACTTGCAATTGTTGTTGGAATGGTGGTCGTTTCCACATCTCTACAATCGTACATAGCAGGTTATAATATATCTTCAGTGGTGAAAGTGAGTGAGGTGTAATATTATGTTACCCACTCGTATGCATCCAAATTCAAGCTGCAGACTTCAAATTCGACGTTGGTGCGATCGCTAAACTACACCAAAACAATAAAAACATACTGTTCGTACGCGTACCGAGATCCAAAACGCCGAGCGCGCACCATAAAATGTACATAGGTAAATGTTTTGTACAGCACGCACGCACTACATTTTGTGCCAGTTCTCCATGTATTCGTAGCATACTACCGTAGTAAATAAACTACCTATAACCCTGACTGCCACATCTCTGAGGCGATACGTACGTCACGTATTTACATAACCTTTCCTCATAGACAGCTGCGACCCCTCGGATGATGTGCTGCGCTGGTGCAAAAAAGCTCCAGTCAGCTTCCGCATCACTGGCTAACATCCAAACGCAACTGGATTCATTCACTAGATCCAGCTTCAGCTCGCAACAACCAAATGTAAACCTGTGATGTATGCATGCAGCATTAAAAACCGCGGGAGACGTACACACCCTTCACATGCCCTAGTAGTTTCATAGCTCCAACCTCCTGCTGCCATCCTGAACCTCAGATTTGATTGCGTTGAGGATTTCTTTGCCCTTGCAGCCTTCCTCTGTCCAATTTCCTGGTTCCAACCACTCGGTGGTGGACTCGTTATACTCAGGCATTCGCCATATTCTTCTGCTGTGACAGGGAAGTTTGGTCTAAATGGTAACAATTGGAAATATTGAAAACTACATGAACGTTAGCGCACGTTCTCGCGTTTCAGTAAATTATTTATTGATACTTCGTTGATGTAGTCACAGGTAAGGTAGAGAATTCGATCATTGTTGGAAGCTCCAAATAAGGAATCTATGCGTGTCACAGCTTTGCCCTTGGCGCATTTCTGAGAAAAGGCGTAGTTCTTGCTGGGGTTGCCATACATGGCCTTTTGAGCAGACGGAAAGATGTAGTACACTTTCTTTTCTACCAAAAAGATAATTTTTTTTCATCAGTGGGTCGAAAAAACGAAAGAGTGCTAATCACATACAGGTATTGTATTGTACCATACTGATGTTCAATTCGTCCTCAAAAAGACAAATCTGGATGCTCCACGTTCTGTCACTGAATGAAGAGCAAAAAAGCAATTGAAACATTTTACCCGCGTTACGCTTTGTTATAGTCGTAGAACTGGAAATTGAAATTGTTTTTACTTGAGGTCCTTGTTGTATATTGCCTTGAGTTGGTTGATAACACCCTCTCCAAAATCAGCCCCGGCGTCCTGGAGTGGTTCCACTAGTTGTGTTCCAATACACGTTTGACTCACCACCTCCTTGTTCTCTGTAGAGCAGCACTTGAAGCGAAATCTGGAGCAGAAATTTTCATAAAAGTAAAATACTGTACGTAGTCCCTGTACATATACAAGCCATTAGCAACCTATGATGGTGCTTGTTCAAATACTTCCGGGTGTTGTTGACAGTTGAAAAGTGCTCAGAACTTGATAGCCCTTTTTGTGCCACTACCGCCGATTTTGACCCCCCGATATTCGAGGCTACGTACATGATTCCCTTATGAAAGACCCACCAATGAAATTTTGCATGTTAGTCAGACATAACAGGATGATTCCACTAAAAATTTTGGTTGCCAATCCGTGCATTAAAAATGCAGAAGTTATGAGCACTTTTTTGAGGTCTACCAAATCATAAATAACACGCGTTATGATACATAGAATACACTGTGCAATTAGAAGATATTGCAGTCCATTTGCCCATGCCGACCAAGTATCCATTTTTTTGCGGGCACTCCGCAGTCCATTCATTCACATCATTATCGCAGAGTTGGTCAGAAACAAAGTGAATACATTCCTCTCGACCCTAGCAAGCAATACGATTACCTCCAGAATTATGCACTTGGTTACATCAGCAGTATTCATACTCAGCTGTACGAAAAGCCGCAAACAGCTGCTGGATGTCAGTTTTTGAGCTAGTGTTTGCTTACAGCTGTTGGAAATTCGCGACACTTGAACTTCCAGACGCGTCTTTGCTCTTCCTCATGATACATGGTTCGTAGTGCTGTGATAGCTGAGTTACCAGTAGTACATTCAACTGAAACCATTTTATGTTCGATTTGTGAAGTGCTGTTCTGAACAGAATTACTGCTTAAAACCATACAGGGTGGTTGGATCAGTAGTGGAGGTAGTAGTAGCAAGCAAAAATAGCAAGTGCTGCTTACAATGCTTACAATGCTTGCTTACTGCTTACAATTTTCCGCCAGATCATCGCTGCTTCCGCAGCTTGTGTATATTACAGACAACAGAAGATGCAAAGCAAAACAAAAACTGTAGAAGAGAAACATGATCACAAAGAGCAGTATATAAACATACTCTATTGCACTATGGTTGACACTGGAGACAGCAAGCACTTTTCTAAAACACCACTATCACTGCACAAAAAACTGGTTCTAACGCCTTCTAAACACTGCAAAACCTAAACTGCAGCTCCCTATACGGTACTCGGTACCAATGATCAACTCAAACTGCCAATAAGTGGATAAAGTACCAACAATACATACTGTACACGTACACATACACACACGTAACATACAGCATGTACCGTACATAGACCCCAATATAGAGTTTTGTATACAACTACATTGAATTGTCACGTCTAGTCGGTTGACTATTGCACTGCAACCACGTCACCCTTGTTTGGTCGCACTCGTTTGATCGGAGCGGAGATCTCAGTTTCTAGCGATTTCTTCAGTCGGCAAAGTTCAAAAGCAAATGCTCGGTCCCTGCAACACATTAAACCAGCCAGTAGCCGCAGGTATATTATGTATGCATGCATGCAGAAGCACAAAACATACCTGGTAGATTTATCATAAATGGCTCTGATTCCTCGGAAGAGTTCTCCATCTCCTGCCTTGAAAGTCCAATCTGTGTTGAAACGATGAGCAGCACGTAGCCAATAGCACGTGTTCTCCGCGATCAAAGGATCTTTCAGAACACCACAGCCAAACTTGTACCTTCACACAATGCATAGACAAACAGTCTCCGGTGAGCAGAAAATTATCTCATGTGAACAGGCACGACGAAACGTGCTGTATAGGATGGATACCTTCTGGGTTCCTTGAGCGGATCGTACCAGGCACTAACGTCTAGCAGAACTTCTTGTCCTCTGCATCCGGCATCAGGCCAATCCTCAGGCTCTGTCGTGTTCCTGAATTCGCCTTCCGGATAGTCATACCGAGTGTCCACAATAGGAAGGAGACCTAAGAACGGTGGCAGGTCCTACAAGCCAAAGCAAGTACAGTACACACATACTATAGTACGCATGTGGCCGCTGACATTTTGTTTCACTGATGGTTCTCCCAACGAAGTCTATATGTTGAGTTTACAGCTCGGTCTCGCTCACCGGTCCAACTAATCCACAAGTTTGAATGATGCCTCTGTCTTTGTTCCTAACTCCCCAAACTGAATCCAGACGCACGACCACCTGACCCGGAGGACAGGGCTTTCCGTAGCTAAAGTCAGACACATCTCCACGATCGGCCAGACCAAAATTGATCCGATGACCAACAGGGAAGACCACATAGGCTTCTCTAGCTGGAAGAGAAAAACACCGCACTGGAAAGTGCACAAAAATTTCAGTTGAAGGATCTACCAAACCACAAGCCATAAGTGTACGCATGAAGCTTGCAAGGCATACCAACGGGTAGCTCTGTCTCTGCCTTGCACACTGTCACCACCCAACGTCCAGGGCTGAAAACGGATCATTTGTGCTGTGCTTTTGCGTACATGCATACAATGCAGAACATTGGCAGTATGCAACTGAGATATTGTACATACTTTTCATAGCGGTCTTCATCGTAGATGATCTGTCTAATGACTTCGTTGTGGTGGCTGAAGTTACGATGGAAGAAGCCGTGAGGAGTCATGATAAACATATAGCACGTGCTGTCCAAAATGTCCACATTTTTTCTGCCGCAGCAGCGAAAGCGATATCCTTCCTTCTTCTTCCAGCTGATCCCTGCCAGATTTGTGTTGCTGGGACAGGCGGCAATCTTGTCATATCTTCCAATGTAGTTCGTCGGTCTAATCGTTCGACAGTCCACACCACGATCATTCACCTATATTGTGAAAGCATTGCCAACCCAACGCCCAAAACGTATTGCCACTGAGTTGAGTTACTACGGAGAAAACGCAGCCAACATACGCCAGGTTTGTAGGGCATGTATCGGCAGTGCAGTTTGAACACGCGATGATGGTCAAAGTTGTTTCTGTCCCACCAGCTTCTCATCCCATAGACAACTTGACCAGCAGGACAGCTGCATTTAAACGTGAAATTTTGTGCACGTACAGTAGTGTGTAGGTACATAAATAGGCCACACTGCTCAAGGCACATAAATAATACAGAGTGTCTCAAAATAAACCGAACACTTTTCCGTGCATGTAACTCTGGAACCACGCGTTAGATTTTCATGCGGTTTTTTGTATTTAGTAGCCAAGGCTTCAGCTTAGATGTGTACAAAATTTCAACTATTTTCTCCACATACTTCGGAAGTTGCGACGGTTTGAATCTCAAAGCTCAAAATCGCCGTTTTTCTTCAGTATGGAGAAAAATTTTCGGTCTTAATTTTTCAAAATACCCTGTTCCATGCGTTTGCTATGGTGGCACTGGGGATAATGCACGAGATACACATTTTCTAGCATTTTGGGACCTCTTTTTTCATTACGAGACTAATTTTATCTTGGACCCATGCAAAAAAACCCCCTAAATCGGCACTACCAGTTAGAAAAAACTTCGTTTTTGACCTCCGGAGAAAGAAGGTGTTTGAGCACCTTCCACTGGACCTACGAAGCTAAAATTTTGTACACGTCTAAGCTGAAGGCTTGGCTAATAAATAAAAAAACCGCATGAAAATCTAACGTGTCGTTCCAGAGTTACATGCACGGAAAAGTGTTCGGTTTATTATGAGACACCCTGTATATTATTTGGCAGCGCAGCATGTACAGTACATACTTGCTCTCGTAGTCAGAAGGAGGCAGATCCACATGACCAGCCAAATTGCACAATTCGAAGTAAATATTGACTCGATCGCTAAATAAAATCGAAGAAGAAACGATTATCGATCTGCCACGCTCGCGGTTGAACATAACGGCTTCTTTGGCCAATAAGCTGACGTGACAGTGGGATGGTATGTAGGTACGTACATACTTTTGCGTGGGATTCCACTGAGCGGAGACGCCTCGTATGACGCGATCGTCGGGTACCTTGTATGTCCAATCAGCAGTTCCAGTGCCTGTGACACGCGTGTAGCGACAACTGGCCTCATTTACTACATCACGTTTCAACTTGCAGCATCCAAAGTGATACCTGAATAGTAGGGCAGAAACAGCTTGAAAAGGGACAGGTATCAATCATCTATTGAACAGGTATACTTTTTCCAGCTTTCTAGCTACATACTACGTACGTACTTTAGTAGAGGCCAGCTTTAAGAGAAACAAGGGGCAATTTCGTATTTTTTCGAAACCGCACCCCAATCAGGGAAGGGCCTGGCACGAAGCCGAGTAGCCCTGAGCAACCAACCACTGGTCGGGGTGTGCTGACCAAAGGAAAGCAAAGGCCATGACTGGCCATGAAGGACACCTCAGCATCTTTCGTGATCTGTTGTTTATAGGCAGAGCCACAAATATGCTGACAAGTGCTCACCTTCGGCTTCCATTGATGTTGGCGGAGTGAATTTCACTCAAGATTTCTTGCCCGCTGCATCCTTCAATGATCCAACTTCTTGGCTCTATGAAATCTTCAAATGTTCCTTCAGGATACCGCTGTCTTGTTCCAGCACATTCAAACTTTTTCTAAAAGAAGATGGCCCCTGTATTGAAACTGTTTCGATGAACGCAACAGAACATAGTAAATAGTCCATTGACTCGAAATGAGGTTGAGTACATTGTGCACAGTGCCGCACTTGACGATGAGTCCTCTATCTTTGTTATGGAAACCCCAGACTGATTCCATGCTTCGGACCGTTTCACCCTCCACGCATTTGTAGGTGTAATTGTCATATTTCACTGGCCAACCAGATGGGAACTTGAGATAGGACTCAACGCCTAAAGAGTATCACGATTTAGATGGTTTTCACTGAGCCATTCTTCACCGTGGACGATCCCTTTGCGTAGCACATGTACCTAGTTTGATCTCATCTTGAAAATGACAGAGCTTGACATATAGGGAATGGCCCCTAAATCGGCGATCAAATCTGGATTCGAGTTCAGTAATGACTCCATCTCCATGAAGGTCAGCGATGGTGGATTCCTCATGCGTTATCAGACGACGTTTGATGCAGGTTTCCTCCAAAATTCGCTTGATACGATTAGAACAGCACCGAATCTTGTACCTTAAACCGGTAACGTATACCGTTACGTACAGGTAAGCTCTGTCTGGGTTGGGGCATTTTTCTGAAAGCTCTGAGCATTGGTTATCTGTGGCAGTGGCTGTACTTGTGCGTATGTGCATCAGGGTCAAACCACCACTTAACCCCTTGAATATATCCGTTAGCCAGAGAACAGGCAACCGTGAAGTCGCTTTCGCTCTCCCCGTCCTTCTGCTCTACTGGTTCAGACTCCTCACAATTTTCCACATTGCCATCCTCCTGAAACAGGAACCGTCCTCTGCAACAGTGTTTGCCTATGCCTACCTATGCCTCTACTACCTGCGTACTATGCACAGTACTGTAATGACTCGTGAATAACCCCCTCGTATATAACCCCCAAATCGGCTACTAACGTCAATTTGCACTCGTGTAAAACCCAAGAGGGTTATAAACGAAGCATGGCAAAAATTGGCAGAAACTGAAGGTTTCGCTTGCACGAGAGGTGACTTTTAGCGTTTTCTAGTAAAAACAAAGCTTTTTTATGCATCTTCCACGCCATGGAAATGTAACCTGTGAATTATGACGGACTAGAAAATGTGAGTTTTCCTGCATTTTGTCACCCAACAAGCTCCAGGTGTCAGGTGTGCTTGAAAGAGGACAAACAAGCCTAAATTATCGATAATTAACCGGAAAAAAGAAGAAGCTAAGCACCATTTTTGATAAATGTACTCGTGTATAACCCCCTTCGTGTATAACCCCCTTCGCATATAACCCCCCAAATGGGCCACTAATTCTTTGACAACCCCATGGGGTTATACACGAATCATTACAGTACGTGTTGTATGTACACAAGAAGGTCGTATACGTACGTACACATACAGTACATCATACCGTTGTATTGATAACAGTTCTGCATTCAAAATCCCAGTCCCTGTGCTGATTAAACCTGGAGTAGATTGTACGAAGAAAGGATATGGTCTCACCACTGTTGGGACAGTCAACTGCAATTTGTGACATTATTCAGCTTGTCGAATACAGACAGAAAGGCACACAAAAAAGTACGTGAAGTTCAACCTTGGCAAAACGCCTATTACATAATGCTCGCCGACAGAAACTTACAGTTTAGCTCATGTTGAGCTATTGATATTCTGACCAGCAGAACAGTTGCTGAAGCAAGTAAAACAAGCCGCATACTTTTTATCGCTCTACTCCACTAAATAACACTGTTGTCTCAAACTGTACTTTGCTTCCTTTTTCGGCAGGCCCTCAACTTTCAGTAAGGTAAGGACGATAATCAGCGGCGCACCACTGTCGGACGTACTAATATAATATGTACATACGTAAGTACTTTACCTACGCATACAGTAGGTTCCTATCTCCAATTCTGTTTTCATTTTCGGAAGACAGTTTTCGCACCTTTCGGGCATGACTTCGACAAGTTTTCCCAAGGCAAAATGGTGCGTGTACCGACGCTGTATCCGACCAAAACCAATGTACTGTATTGTATGTCCAGGACGACGAAACGAATCAAAGAATGACTACTGGTGCTGCGCACTGCCTTTGTGTACACAATACTACTTCCGTTATTACTGTACGTACGTATGTTTTTGTTTGTACAATACGTTGTGTAGGTAGTGCCCAATAACTGCCCATAATTTTGCACACGCAGCACAAGTTTTGCAAAATACTTCTGTCGGATGTCATCTTTTCCTGTAAAGATGTGCAAAACGCAGACATATTTTATAATTCGGCACGTCAATCAACGTCTCTCAAGATCAAGAATAAGGTGTACGTACGTACATACATACATTCGTAATAACCCATAAATCACGCGTCCGTTAGCCCGCAAAACTATTTTTCGGTAACCATGTTTCCATTACTCACTGCCGTTGAATTTGTCTGTTCCAGAATCTGATGATGAGCAGACCTATTATTTCTTTGCTTGAGCACGTTAACAGCAGTGCCGGTCATTCCCGTGTCTCCGTTTGGGATCAATAGATCAAACAAGACGTTCATCTCCCAGTGCAGCACATCAATCCTGGATTCCAGCGATGAGAATTCGCGTAGACTGGGAAAATTTACGGGCAGCAATTTCTTCTGCTCTTCGTAGTCTCCTTTGTCTTGCAAAAAGTAAGAAAAGAGGCGTTCGAGCCATTTTGGATCCAACCTTCTGCCGCTGTCATCCAGTTGAGTGAAACAGTGCAAGGAATGCACGCATATCCTGTCAGGACTGTTGACATGCATGAGACTGTTCCACCAATCATTCGCTGCAATGAGCTTCACTTCAAATGGAGGAGGCAACTTCAGCTGCAGCTCTCTCGTCTTCCCATGCAGCACAGCAGTCATTAGGATTTCTGGGCCATGTTCAATCAAGAGTTGCCTCATCTGGAATCTATCCGCTAGTTGATGCAGAGATGGCTCATTGAACAGCAGAAGCGTTTGGATTAGGGCTTGAATGTTGGGCTGGGCTGCAGCAGCAGGCAAGCTACTTACTGTGGGAAAACACTCCAGTATGCACAAAGCCAGCTGAGCTCTGCAATGGCGATAGTACAAGTAGGGACTGTAGGCGAACATTTGGTACATGCCGCAGTAACGGCCTAGACAATCGTAAATGAAACACTCTCTAGGGCCCTCTGGCAGTGCCAACGCAACTTCTTCCACTGGTAGCACATTGCGAACAACGGCATAATCGCTTATGAGATCATGCTCAAAGATAGCATCCCAGAAGAAGCCGATTAGTTCTGAATCGTCCATGAGCAGACGAGTTGACACCGTCTGCAAGCACTTTGGCTGCCCATTATTCCAACCAATATATTGCATCCATCCCTTGGAATCCAGTTGCGCAAACTGCTGCTGAAGCATTTGTCTCTCTTCATCACCCAGCAAGTTTTCCCATAGAACACTGAAGAACTCAGGTTGCCCATTGCCTAAGAGATCCCACAGCAGATCAGGTGGAAGGGAGGATAGAGCCTTCTGCTTCATAGAACCACATTCCCTGTAGATAATTCTGGTGTACTCTGGCAACCATTTTGTAGTAGTGGCATGCGAGTCTTCCGACCTTGCTTTTTTGGCATTGGAGAGCGCAAAAGCAGTAAGTGCACGCCTTTCCCGATTACTGATATACGACCAAAGCCAGCTGAAAATCTCCCAATGCCAGCTGTTGGAAAAGCAAGCCTCCAGGAGGCACTGTGTCAGCATTCTAGCCTGCTGATTGTCATTACAGTACATAAGCAATATGTCCATCTCCTCCGACCTAGGTTCTACCATCCTGGAACCCATATTTTGAATCCGGATGATCATTTGTTGAGCCAGTGGCTCTCCATAGGCTGTTGGCGCATTACGCAACAGCGTGCAATAGGCGCTGAATTCTGTGGGGCATGACCAGAAGACGTAGTCAGTAAGCAGCTCTTCCCAAGCTTCCTCCAGTCCAGTTACTGGAGCCCAACTGAAGAACTCGGACAAGAGAGGAACATTAGTGTGATGCAGTGCGAAAGACAGGATTGACATTGTATTGTCTCCGTGTCTTTCCGAAGGAAGCGCCTGAAGTAAATCTGCCACCAGTAGGAGATGCTTGCGATGGCGAATGGTCAGTGAAAACTGCTCACTGGCGATCAGGTCGCTTTCTTCTTCGGCACGGAACCATTTGAGTAGTAGAAAAGTCTTCTGCTCCTTGTTGAGCGATGGCCAGAGCTCCAGCCACAACGCCAGATGCTGCGTTAAGGGACGAGACGTCCTATGGCACCATTGCACAATCTTCTCCAAGGGAAAGTTGCTGATCAGAGCTCGCACTAGTGGCAGATGAACAGCTGCGTTCAGCTTCACTGTATCCATGTAGCAATTGGGAGCGCCAAACAACACTTTCCTCAACCATTTGCAACGACGAAATTGCACCTGCTGGAAGAACACTTGGGCGCCTTTGCTGGAGCAGCTGGGCTCACGAAATAACATCACCAGTGTCTTCTCCATGAGATTGGTCAATTCGCTGTCTCCCAATGGTGGAATAAGTCCGAGAGTATGGACTGTCCAATGAACGAACGGGTCTTTGACGAGTAAGTTCATGCGTTGTGGCACGCTACACATCATCCAATAGTGCTCCACCAGCTCACAGGCGTGAAACTCGCAAGAAAGACTCAGCACAGCTTCTGGCTGAAGTGGAATGTCATCGCAGTCTGCCCAAGCTATCCGACGAAAGCTGGATTCCAGGTCGGGCGTCCCATCAGCAGAAATCTGTAGAAACGGCCGCAGTTGTCGTAGATCATCCTGACGCACAAGCATTGGAAACAGATTGGGCAACAGGTCATGTGTGATAACTGACTCCAACATGGATAGGAAGCTGCTCAGTTCCATCTGGCGTTCCAGAGTGATAGGAAGACGACAAATTCGACTACGATCGTAGGCTATGAGCTGCAGGGTGCGCAATTTGCACCTGGTCACCAGAGAACCATCCAGAAGTGGCCACATCTTCGCATCAGAATTGCAACACAGACGTACGCCAGCACATCGACAACTTCGCTCTGGCAACATGCATACGCTGCAATGACGAACCGATTGAGACATCTTGGATTGACCAACACTCAGCCGTGTGTACTACTGTATCATCAGTAGCTTTTATCTAGAAGCTGGCGCAAACAACGCTGACGGTAAGTACGTGGTATCTCATGCACTTCACAAAAAGGTGAAGCAAAATATTGTACACCCAACCCGATCCATAAAAGCGTCGATTCAATGCTCATTATGCATTCGTTACATCGCGTACGTGTACGTATACCTACAACACGCAACACAAACACAGCCAAGGCAAGCATGCTTATAGCTTATTGCTTTGCGTATGCATGCAGAGTGCTCGTATTGTATGTACGTTTAGATGAATACAACAGGCTACGTCCGCTTATGGAGCGTCCGTGACTGCCGTGATACAATATCTATTGCTTATACGTAAACCTCGTACCATACTAGTTTACTCCAGTAGCTAGTTTAATCAAAGCAGCTATTCTTCAACAAGCGCGGTTGTTCAAACATCAACCTTCAAAAGCAGGTTTACTGCACCCTTCATATATTTACCGCTTCCCCAACCAACCAGCATCCAGGAAGCTATCAGTGTCTTCCATCCTGCTTATTGTACAATGCCGCTTTATTAGACATGACACTGCACTGCGCACACTATTTTAATACACTACACTATTTAAATGCGTACACTATTTTAATATTAAAATATTGCTTACGATAAAGCTGATAAATCAGAAGCATCTGACACCAAGCATAAAAACAACGAGAAGCGGTGTCCTTCCATGGTCAGTAGTGGAAAGCTATATACTTAAGATTCAACAGGAGCAATGTAGAAGATGGAAGGAGGAGAGGGAGTAGGAAGTGAAGCGTGGAAGCAGCGCTGACGAGGCGATCAGATAGAGCACCGCTGCTTCTTCGTAATCTGCCGCTGCAGTGCGACCAAAATTCGCGTATCGACACTGGATTTTTGCTGAGACTGGAACCAGATGCCTCCACCTGCATGATACGACTGTTAAAGCGATAGACCTTGTTGCCTTTGAAGAAATAGGTCTCCTCTAAAACAAATACAGTAGGTAGCCTACAAATGTCCGATACGATTGTCCCGAAATCTATCGTACATACCGATAAATATCCTGCTGGTACCTAGTTTAGTACCGACTACTGTATGTTTTACCGTCGGCGTCGCTGAATACAGCGTCGATGTGACTGGGTACGCCTTGCCAGATACGAATGTGTCGAGGATAATCAGGCTGCACTTTCATCAGCTCTGCATCCAGACGCCAGTACTGACGCCCAGAATACAGGTAGACGGCCCTATTCCACGGCCACACAAACGCGCCATCCACTCGATGCAGAGAAGAAGGCAGACCCAGCTGAGATACGTCATGCGGATAGCCCGCCAGCAAACGACTGCCCGAAAACACCCAGTACAGACGCCCTTCAACAACACCAGTTCCCTCCTCCACATACACCCCGTATCCATATCTTTCCAGCTACGGGCTATGTACCGGTGGTACCTACTCCAGCAGAGTATACGTAATATACAGACAGACCTGTGAAGAATAGCGCTCGATCCTGATCCGTGAGTTCCAAAACGGCGTCTATGTGAGTGACGTTGGCTAAGGCTGTCCACATGTTTCGTATGAGATGGGGCTGTGTGAGTAGATAGCCGGCGTCGTCCACACGCCAAAAGTAGGCGGCCTTGAATATGGTGATCTCGTTGCGAATGCGAGAGACGGCATCCACCGGTCCGCATGCATCTGGCACAGTGCTGGCTGGCGTCGTCACTGCCACAGGAGCAGACGGAGGAGGGGGAGGAGGAGTGGTGGAAGTGGAAGTGGAGCTGGTGGATGGCGGCCTAGTCGCCTCCGGGTTCTCACCCTTCCCTACACATCCACTTATAAAATTATACCGCCGCTGCGTCTTTGTCAATAGCTACGCATAGCACGTGCTTCGTACGTCGAAAAACGAAAAATACGATTTCAGCAGTTTGTGCATGATCACTAGCAGTATGAATCAGTGTGTACAAGAATTTATGACAAGATCCTCTGTCCTCTGATCTTCTCACAAGTGTTGCTTGGCGTGTGGTGCTTTATAAGTTTCGTAATCTCTGGCGTCAGTACTTTTTTACCGTACAAGCGCTGGATGGCTTTGGCATCGTAAAAGGGCAGTGTGGTTTCCTTCCGGAAAGTTCTGGTAGTAGGGATACAGTCAGGGGCCTCCTCGGACATTGGTGTGAGAGCAACCAGCTGTGCCCAATTCGTGTGATGCCTCCGCATACAAGCTCACTCCTGCATACGAACACCAATTACGTACACACAGTCAGTAACCTAAAATATACTACTAATGCAAATTGGAATTGAGCAGCAACGTAACGTAATGCAACAGCTGATGTTTCGTTGTTGGCCTCAGGGTGAATGATCACCTTCCTGTCCTTCTGCTCTGTCGTTGGTAAATTCTCCAGTAATCCCCATCAAAATCCGCATCCCCTTTGGCTGGAAAGAAGGCGTGAGCCAATATCGCGCCGGGACCATCGAATAACCATCTCCATGTTCTCCACTT
>JASAMW010003945.1:0-13644 GCA_030247985.1 Epsilonema sp. ZAB3_2
ACAAAATCCTTAAAACACACAACTACCACACTAAAACCTTCTCCGAGGGGCACACAAGTTCCCCATGGGAAGTTGCCTTACGCATACATCCACACATAGACCACACCACACTCGATATCACATTACATAATCAAACATAACAACAATCAAATCACAGAAGCACTTAAATTCTTACTTTCATACATACCACATAATAATCATGAAACCAACAACCCCTACCATAATATCACCTACCAACACCAAAGACATAACCAAATTCTCAAACAAATAAGAACTTTCAATACAAACATGATAAACACTCCACATAGACAATAAAAACAACCATCACTTTTACAGAGGCTTGTTGCAATTGGTGCCAGTCATTGCATGTTCTGCTTGTAACGTTAATAGCCTATTATGTTCACAATAGTTCGTCAGCGAAGGCTTGTGTTTTTATTGGTTCTTTTTTTTGTTGCGGTACAGTCGGCTTGTCCATTCTCTGTCGCTTCCACTCCCACGCTCCTTTTCCTTACTAAAACCTTGCTCAATCCAACATTGTAGCATCGTCTGCAAATATCATCCCCTTCACCAGCGACATGTCCTTCATCCATCCAGTCCCAGTAGTGGCCTTTTTCATGACTACAGTTAGTACAGTGTCCCTGTTATCTTCACCTCATAAGTGCTACCAGGACTCCATAATAGAGGAGGACTGAGCATCTGTGAACAAAAGTCGTGCGCAGAGCTACGCCCGATAAGGGCCAAAAGCGTCCCCCAACTGGGACCCCCGTCCCCCATCTGGGAGCTACGCCCGATAAGGGCCAAAAGCGTCCCCGTCCCCCATCTGGGGGACGTCCCCCAACTGGGGGACGCTGGAGGCGACACTCAGCCACATAGTAGGAGGTGCCGCAAAAACTCGTAAACTTGATGTTTCAAGTTTACATTACACCTGTTAGGTGAGCTCCAGGTCGGTGTTTACCCAGCATTCTAAGGTGCGTGCAGAATTCTGCACGCACCTTTTTGCCTGGGTAAAAACCAACCTGCCTCAGGTGTAATGTAAACTTGAAACATCAAGTTTACGAGTTTTTGCGGCGCCTCCTACAATGTGGCTGAGTGTCGCCTCCAGCGTCCCCCAACTGGGGGACGGCGTCCCCGAGTTGGGGGACGTCCCCCAGATGGGGGACGGGGGTCCCAGTTGGGGGACGCTTTTGGCCCTTATCGGGCGTAGCTCTGCGCACGACTTTTGTTCACAGATGCTCAGTCCTCCTCTATTATGGAGTCCGGGTGCTACAGATACGAAGGCCAGTTTGAAAACATTGTCCCAGTGGTGCAGACCTGTCCTGAGCTTCAGAAGTGGAAAACTTGCCGCAAGGCGTGGTATACAAACATATCATCGGTGAAGGTCCAGCGTGCATCATGTTGGCCAAGTGAGAATTGTCAGGATCTCAAAAGAATTGTGAAGAAGTTGAATCTTGGGCTTGGAGATACCGTATTTTTGGGTGTATAGCCCCATACAAAAATCGAGAGGTCTGATGGGAGGTTATACACTGGAGGGATATACAAAGGGGGGATATACACTGGGCAAAATTTATGTTTTTGAGCGGTGTGTAGAGGCATGTTTTTGAGGTCAAAAGTATGTGTTTTAGGGCATAATCGCGGTCAAAACAGGGTTATTCTAGTACAAGACATGCTCAGCTAAGCTTATAGGCATAGTATCTTGGTGTAGGAGTAGCTATAGCTAGCTTATGACCAGCTTACATAGATAGGCTAGGTACCTTCCAGTACATGGGGGGGTTATACACCAGGGGGATATACACTGGGCAAAATTTATGTTTTGCCAATGGGGGGTTATACACTGGGGGATATACAATGGGGGATATACACCCAAAAATACGGTACCATAACATGTGCTGGAGACTGCTGTGAGCTCTTGGTGACGAGACCAAACTTTGGCGCTGCGAACAACACAAAATGGAAGACATGCTGCTGCACGGGCGATCTGTGTAATGGTGAAAACTTTGGATTGACCTCAACATCTACTACTGCTGCCCTGAAAACCACATCCAGTGCAATAGGAACGGTGACCAAGAAAAACAGTATCAACACTACTCCAACCGCATCCAAAGCAGCAACACCCGCAGTAGACACATTGGACCCATCCTCACCGAGTGCAACAGGAACGGCGACCAAGAATAACAGTTCCAACACTTCAACAGCATCCAAAGCAGCAACATTAATCATTCACAATGGACAATCATTCACAGCAGACACATCGTCATCCAGTGCAACAGGAACAGCAACCAAGGAAAACAGTGCCAACACTTCAACCGCATCCATAGCAGCAACATCCACATCAACCGACACATCCACAGTAGAACAGGAGGAAGACAGAGAAGAAGAAGAACCAGGCACCAATGAAGAGGATGATGATCCAGGTTCCGGTCTCAATGCTGGCGTGATAGCTGCAGCAGCTGGAGGGGGAGTGCTTCTCTGTGTGCTGTATCTTGGAGCGGTCATTCTGGTCACACGGCATCAAAAGAAGCGGAAGCAGAAGAAACTAGCAGCAGCCAAATCGAAGGCGTCCTCTACACTGCTTTCAGGTGACAAATCAGGGCCAATAGAGAGCCATAAAGAACTCGGAACATCCTGGGACTTTGAGCCTGCGACGATCACGGCTACCACCACCGATCACACTACTAGCGCCGCACTGCCGTTGTCACCGGAAGAAACTACTACTGCAGGAACTACTACTACTATGAACGCATCGTCAATGGCAGAGGACACACTGCAGCTCACATGTGCTCCATCGATGGCGGAGAAGGGAAGAAATACTCAGTCACTAAAGTCTCTAGATCTGGATGCACAGTCACTGCAGGAGTCTTCGGTTTCATGTTCACTGGACGAGGCTTCGGATGGGAAAAAGATGACAGAACTGACGCAGCTAACACACACTATTGACCAGGACCGCTAGACTGATCTACCCTGAAGTCGCTATGGTAGCCATGGGTGGCTAATGAAAAGGGGGGTCTCGTCATAGTCTATACTGAGGGGGGGTCTCGTCATAGGGGGTCTCGTCATAACACACACACACAGGGGGGAGGGGGGTCTCGTCATAGGGGGTCTCGTCATAGTCTATACACAGGGGGTCTCGTCATAGCTTACATACAGAGGGGGGTCTCGTCACAGGGGGTCTCGTCACTGCTGATACACAGAGGGGGTCTCGTCACAGGGAGGTCTCGTCATGGGGTCTCATCACAGGGGCCCTGTGACGAGACCCCATGACAAGACCTCCCTGTGATGGGGGGTCCCCACCTGGGGGACGTCCCCCAACTTGATGACGTCGTCCCCCAACTGGGGGATGCTGGAGGCGACACTCAGCCACATTGTAGGAGGCGCCGCAAAAACTCATAAACTTGATGTTTCAAGTTTATGTTATACCTGAGACAGGTCGGTGTTTACCCAGGCGAAAAGGTGTGTGCAAAATTCTGCACGCACCTTAGAATGCTGGGTAAATACCGACCTGGAGCTCACCTCCCAGGTGTAACATAAACTTGAAACATCAAGTTTATGAGTTTTTTGCGGCGCCTCCTACAATGTGGCTGAGTGTCGCCTCCAGCATCCCCCAGTTGGGGGACGGCGTCCCCAAGTTGGGGGACGTCCCCCCAGGTGGGGGACGAGACCCCTCTGTGACGAGACCCCCTGGGACGAGACCCCCCTCTGTGTATCAGCTGTGACGAGACCCCCTGTGACGAGACCCCCTGTGTGTATTTGTTATGACGAGACCCCTATGACGAGACCTCCTATGACGAGACCCCCTATGACGAGACCCCCCTGTGACGAGACCCCCCCTTCCCTCTGTGTGTGTTATGACGAGACCCCCCTATGACGAGACCCCCCCTCAGTATAGACTATGACGAGACCCCCCTTTTCATTAGCCACCCATGACTACCATAGCGACTTCAGGGTATGTACATACATAGGTACTTCTACATACAGTACAGTAAAGTTGTTCGATTTCTTTTCGCTTTTTTCGTTTTTGTTCTTTATGGGTGCGGTATATTACATGGGTTAGGTCATACATTCATAGATACTGGCACGTCATATTCATAGGTACTACTGACTGGCACGTCGGCTTCTGGCGCAGTAAAACGCTCTTGTTCAATGATTCCATGGGTGTACATGTACGTACATATACTACTGCTTTTAAATCTGTGGCACGGAACATGCTGCTTCCATCCATTTTTCGTACATGAAATTTCAAAATCAGAAGTTTTGACACGGTAAAGTAACATCTGTTTATAACATTTTCTTTTCCCTTCTCATGCGGTACGGTCGGTTTCATTTCTGCTCTCTCTTTCCTTCTTTTTGCCTCTTTTCCTAACGCCCACCAACCAACTAACAGCATGTCCGGCAACAAACATCCGCGTATCACACAACTCGAAATGTCACCGACACAGCTACAGCTACAGCAGGCTTTTGTTTTCTGGACTGCACTGTCCCTGTTCGTCCGCGGATCCGCTGCTATTCAGTGCTACTACGCGTCGAAGGTCGATCCAAACTCAGCTCACCAGCAAGAAAACTGCTCCCGCTCTACAGTTTATTATAGCTGGAAGCTCATGGGCGCTATGATGGAGTCATAGAGTTTGCCTTTGCTTTAGTTTCATTTTTGCAGTTCGACATTGCGAAAACCCGGAACCACAGAGATACAAGTACAAGGTGTCTCACGTAGACCTCCCTAACGACTCAGCCTTATAACTTCCGTATTACAGCAGATATCAAGCTGAAATTTTGTCTCCAGAAACCCAAGAATATACCATACTTTGTGGCAAAATGTGAGCCGGATAGGTTAACTAGGGATGAAATTACGAGTTTGCAAAATTGCAACCACGTTTTTCAACATTTTGAAATCAGTACTGCACTATTGACCTCGTCAACTTCTTGAACGCTGTCATGGGCGGTAAATCGCCTGTAGTTGTGCATCCTTTGTGTTCTGGACTGTGATAATGTTCAGACACTGTTGTTCCACCATATTGCAATGTTGGATAAGCTTCTTACCATGCTGAGCAGAAGATTCTAATCTCAAAACCATATGCTCAGTGCAGAAAATGGTAAAAACAGGGTCCAAAATTTCTAAGCCTATAATTTCGTTCGCTGTGGGACTATCTGGGTCAAATTTTGCCACAAAGTATGGTAGTTTCTTGGGTTTCGGGGGACAAAATTTCAGCTTGATATCTACTGTAGTACGGAAGTTATAAGGCTCGATCGTTAGGGAGGTCTACGTGAGACACCCTGTAGAAAACGAAAAGATGGCGCCCCTCTGGCTAATAAACTGTAGTACCGCTTGCCAGAAAGAAATCTATACACCGACAAATTTCAGCTCTTCCAACCAGCGGCGATGGAAGCTTGGGTGCTGGCCTTCTCATCGTTCATGCGATCACCACGAAATCAAGGAGACTGTCAACGACGAGCTGTATACAGGAGATGGTGAAGCCTACGAGCATCTTGCCTGCTCTGCCGACTGCTGTGAGTTCTTGGTGACGAATAGCACCTGGCTGAAGATTAACAGTACTCGGAAAAGATGCTGCTGTCCAAGCGATCTGTGCAATGGTCTGGAACTAGGCTCGACCCCAGGAACCACCTCTGCCTCAACGTCGACGGTGAAAGGAAAAGTAGACGACGATGATGCCAAGAACTGCCAAAAAGGAGATCCGAATTGCCGCTTGCAAGATACCAAGCACAAGGCGGATGAAGGTTCCCCTGTCCATATCAGCACGATAGTGGCTGCAACTGGAGGTGGCGTACTACTGGTTGTACTCATTGCCGGAACAGTCTTTCTTACGGTCCGTCATCGACGCAAGAAGCAGCGGAGGAAGAAGAGCAGAGACGAGGCCCATCCAGCAATCAGCTGCTCGCTGCTTTCAGGGATGGAAGCAGATCCTACCGAGAGCCTCAGCAAACCCATGACAGAACTCGGGGGGACCCCGTGGGATACCCAGCCAACTTCAGATACAATGACAGTCACTACTGGGACAGTGGCAACGGATACGTGCACATCATCACTGCAAACAGCACTGCTAGCGGAAGCGGACGGACGAGGTGCGAGAAAGAAGCAGGGAGAAGGGCGTGAAGATTCACCAGAGACGGATGAGCAGAATTCACCAGCAAAACTTCACACGATGCAAAACACTCAGAAAGTCACACACTAGGGAAAGGGAGTACGGTAAGGTAAAATACGTATGTCGCGATAAGAGAGGTACAGTGATTTCAATTACTAACACGAACACCCCATGTGAAAAGCTCATAGCTCTTCTTCGTTCTTGAGAAATAAAAGTTTTTCCTGCAAAAATTCGTTGTGCTTGCATCCATGTGATTAGTATGATCGTGTATGTATGTACATATGTTTGCTTGCACGTACACGACATTACGTTACTAAGTAACATTAGCATTAGCATCGGCTGCCTGCTTCGCATTTCTTTTTGCCTATTCAGCGCAATGGACTCGGAAGACCCTACTAAAGTTGTAGGGTACTGTGGGGTAAACCCGGACGCGGGGGTAAACCCGGACACCTAGTATACTATCTCAGCAACCCATACGACCGATTGAGACCAGTATTGACATACAGTATGTAAATCAGGCGATTGGTTTGGGTGAACTTGTGAGATAGAAGTTTCACGACCCGATCATATTCCTTCAGAATTGTGCGGGGAGCCCTCTCTTGCATGGATGCTTGTGACCCTTCCAGCTTTAAGGAGACCATCACACCGGTGGCTGATTCCCATCGCTTCATGTGCATCGACCGTTATCGAGGTTGGGTACGAAAAAAATGACGTACGAATTTTCAACACACTGAAGCGACCTGGACGTGTCAATTGTCCTTGTCAATGAGTAACCAACACCGTATATGAGTGTGCAGTGGATTGCAGTGATGGAGCGAGCCTTGCCATGTATTGGTGAACACCAGCCTGTGGCAAATCGGCGCTGCGCCTCAAAGTGCGGCGGCGACATCAAAGCGTTGCAAAACAAGACAAAAAACTTGCTGGAGGACTTATTTGACACCAACGTCAGAGTGCTGTGGTACTACGGCAGGGTATTCTGCAAGTACGTACTGTACGTAGGACTGTAGAAGGTACTGTACAGTCTGTAGGCGCTGGAAAATAGTTCAGTATTTTATCCAAAATAAACCGTCTCTTCTGCTGCAGTATGCACAGCTATATATCCATAAATAATATGCATCCACTGTCACCATTTTTTCAGACGAGCTGAGTGCAACTTGCGATGTACTGAGCCGGTGCTGGAGGAGAAGTGTCCGGAGCATGTGGGAATCACCAAACAGTTTCTCGGCTTCGCCTTCACCGCCTTCGAGGCGACAATGAAGCGGAAACTGGCGGACAAATGGCCACGAACCTGCGAACGTATGATGGAGTTTTTTCAATGAACTTCCGCATTCCGATCCACATGTGGACCACTGACAGATATGGAGGGACCATCGTTTGGCAGATATATGTAGACCACCGTTAACTATGTGGTACCGTATTGTATATCATGTACGGTATGTAGTATGTACCGGGTGTTTCACGAAAGCTGTAACCTCTACAATGCTTATAACTTCTGAACCAATGCTTAATTCTTACCAAATTTTTTTTAATAAAAACTTGAACACATACCTGACAAGCATGAAAAATTTCATTGGTGGGTCTTAAGTACGAATAGAATTATGAAGCCTCAAACACTGGGCTTCAAAATCGGCCGTGGCATGAAAAGCGCTCAATTTTTGCAGTCCATACGGAAGAAAATGTGCTGATCGCTCCATTCAAGCTTCCATTCGGACTTCTGCAGCATGCAATGCCGAAACATAAAGGGAATATTGCCGCCATCCCTATGAACGTGCTTGAAAAGAGTCTTATCCAGAGTTTTCAAGAAGGCTGCACAAGTGCTGGAAAACAAAGGCGGGCACATCGAAAAAATAGGACCTGAAAAGGCGTCGCTTGTTTTCTAATTAACAGTGCATGTACGTACATTAATGAAATTTTGTATGCTTGTCAGGTATGTGTTCAAGTTTGGTAAAAATTTAAGCATTGGTTCAGAAGTTATAAGCATTTTAGAGGTTACAGCTTTCGTGAAACACCCGGTACGTATTTTGTATGTGAATGTGACGTCCTTCCATAGTATCGGAAACCTTATTCCACCGCAAACATGTACAACAGACAAATAAACATTGTCTGTGTACATACAATATGTACGTACGATACACTTGCAAACTGCGTGTAAACCAAACATAGCACATATATTATAGGCTATCATTACAAATCTCCCATCTTCATGCTTTCCTCTGCGATACTGTACAACCGCAACAACACCTCGACGAGCACATTGTATGTAGACAAAGCAACCTATGTACCTACTAGCATACGTTTCCATGCTCATCACGTCCTTCTTTGTTTCCACCCTTTTCCTAATAATTGTCCACACAAAAGTACGGTTACCATACATACATATACATACAAAGATATCGACAATAACTTACGTATTACATGTGTAAATAATCACACCCTGGTAGTAGACCTACCTATCATAACGAGTCCGGTTTACTAGTCTTTGCGAGTCCCGCTTTCTACCTCTCTCCTCTGCCTCCCTGGCTGACAATGGGCGGCGCCCAAGATTTCATGCGTTGCTTCTGCTTCTCGTCGCTCGACATCCCTTCGTCCTTCTTCGCTCTCTTCTTTGCAGGCGAGGCGCTTCCACTTCTCGTCTGTCTTTTCGTCGCCACTTCCTCCTCCTCCTCTGCCTGTTTCTTACGTCTCTTCTTCTTCTCCTCTGCCGATTCGTTCGCTATTTCTTTCGCCGGCCCTGTGGAAGCAGCTTCTCGCCTAGGCGACCGAAGCGCCCTCTGCTCACGCTCCCCTCCCTCCATGCCCGGCGGATCTGTGTTCCTAGGAGATGACGACATCTGTGCTCCTCCCTCTTTCTCCTCCTCCTTCTCCTCCACGCCGTCGTCTGCTCTGCTCTCGTCTTCCTTTCTTTCAGTCGCACCATCCTCCTTCTTCTCTTCCCTTTCTTTCCCCTCCTCCTCCTCCTCCTCTGTGCCTTTTTTCTTCCTGTCAAAAACTCCTACTCCGGATAGGCGCTGCAGCTTCACATCTGGCTTCCTGCTTTCCCTAGCACCAACCGCCGCAATCGAAGGCTTCTGCACCCTTTCTGTGCGGTAATTTGTTGCATCCTCCTCCTCCTCCTCCTCCACGTTACCAAGGGATTTGTTTACGCGGACGATGAAGGAGGCTTTGGTGGGCCAGAGTGCGTGCAGGCGACGCCAGGTTGCCGTGTTGCCGTTGGCCAGAAAGAACAGCTCCTCTTCGAACATGCGATAAATGGACTCCAGGCTGCGTCCGCCATTGTCTCCGCCTGCAAAAGGCAACATAATTTATTGTCACAGTCGCTAAGTCTATCGAGCCTTTGCCAGCTCTGCAACTTGCCTGTACCCCCATAGAACAGCAATACACGAAACTTTCGCAGCGCGGGCAAACGGCCGAAGACAATTCTCGCTGAAACGCGTACGTACCTGTATGATAAACGTCAAACATACATACATACATACACACATACATACATACATACATACATACATACATACATACATACATACATACATACATACATACATGCATACATACACACTACTCTCCTCCGCATATACATGTACTGTGCATACGGTAGTCTACCTACCTTCGAGCGCATGTAGCATCATCTGTCGTTCCAGTGACTTCACCATCTCCGACTCCGCCAGCGTCGCATTCGCCTCCGACTTCTGGCGTCCGACAGTCGGAGGCATAGACAGTCGGTGGTGGAACTCCTCCGTGAGTCCCGCGGGCGGCAGACCCACCTGCCTCCGCTTCTGAAAAAGGGAGAAAGCCGCCGACTCCGCCGCTCGACCGCGCGCCGCCTCGATTCGCTGCTGAAGACCCGACATGATCTCATCCTGTGCATCAATCAATCGAGAAAAGGATAATATTACGAAATAAACCGGGCCGGTTTTGTTGGTGGGGTAGCCTCTGCCACCCACCACGTAAGAACGAAACGACATTCAGTACTAGGTGGCCGGATTTACCCCGCAGTACCCTACCCCTTTCGATGGGCCGAAAATTACCGTCTCAGTAAGTTGAGCCGACCGCAAAGTTTTTACAAATGTAACTGAACGGCAACGCTAATACAACAGAATAGTAGCTAAGCTGGAACACAGTTACCACATAATCCATAAAAAAACGGTGCACAGTCTACCGTACATAATATGTGCGCATCCACTGCGTGTACTGTACTTAACTTACTCCACATTCCCGTACCTGCGTGCTGGAATCTTCCACCCATTGATTGATCAGGGCGGACACATCGATCTCTTCTTTCCGACCCTCCGCCTTCTCCTTCTTCTTCTCCTCGCTGCCTCCAGACTCCGCGACAGAAGAAGGCGAGTCAGCTTTCCTCTTCTTCTTCCCCTTTCGCACAAACTGGGACTGACGAACCGGCAACGGAGGTCGATGATGGGTCGAAGCTGGTGCCTGCTCCAGGGTAGAAAGTGAAGGAGCAGACGCAGTTTGGAATTGATGCGAGGAAGAGGCGGAGGTCATCTGGCGATCTGCCAAGCGGCGACCTTCGAATCGCCATCGTACGTCGCTCATTCCTTCTGAAATAGATAGACAAAGTAAATGCCATTTTTCTCGTCCCAAAACGTGTAGGCCTACCGTATATGGTTACTAGTAGGTACCATACAATATACAGTACATGCCGTTCATATGTATTACATGATAGGTGACAATGCTATGATCGGTGGCAACGCAGCCTGTGATATTACATACGTATATAATACATAGGTGGCAATACCAGAAATGGCAGCAGTAAGTAAAACAACCGCTACAAGTAGCAAATAGACACTATCATACCATTATTCACACTCACCTCTTCCTTTGGCGAACCACCTGCCGCCTGTGATGCCCTTTCTTTGCGCAGAGACCGACAAATATCCAGGAGCACCCCCAGCACTTTCCTTCCCCTCCTCCTTCCCAAGATTGATAGAGCGAACCGCGGCCGTCTTCCAGTGCCCGTGCAGACCTCGCGCGCAGTACTCGCAACGCCCGCGACGCCAGGCCACCCCGTGCAGCGTCTGCATGTGGCAGAGGAGCAGCTCTGGAATCGCGAAATTCGAATAACAGCGGCAGCATTCGAACACCGACTCCGTCCTCGTCGTCCCACCCGACTCGAATCCTGCAATAGAGAGAGGAAGCATGACACGGATCCGTTACTCTGGGGGTAGGTATGGTAACTTCAGACGCATTTCCGCCCCAGTTTTCCATTTGCACCCCAAAATTCAGCTGCCAGAGGCGCAAAAAGATATAAAAAGGTGCCGGAAGGTGGCAGGCAAAGAGGTGAATTTGGTATTTTGCGCCACCGGTTTTGCGCCTACCCCGTGTGGTTACTTGCGCTAAGACTCTTGAGTTACACTAAATAAATAACTGCAGGGCACTTGAGAGGCCACCCAAAAACCTAGCAAGACGAGCGAAGGGAGAAATTCCGTTGTTCGCACTGTATTCCTTAGCACGAATATTTTCCTGCCACATAGACTCGATTCTACTTCCTTGTCCTTCAACCTCGCACATTTCCTATTTTTGTGTGAAGGAGCCAGCCACAACATCAAATGCGACAAGAAAACTGCGTGTGCGTACTATTTTGCGTAAAGCCGATTTGAGATACTCGCTCGCTACCTTGTAGAATACGGACCACTAAATACCCCTTAGATTATGAATTTACCAGCAGGGGCGGTGGTTGCGGAGAAATCTTCGGCGAACTGCGAACGGGACCAGGATCCGACTTGAATGGTGGACGCTGCTTCTTCCTCTTCCTGTACTTCTTCCGCTCCGATCGCTAACTGCGCATCCGCTGATGAAGCAGAGGCAAGGGTGGCGGCCGGCACAGAAGGAGACCTCGACGATTCTGCAAACAACGTCAATAAATAAAGGTCATTCATTAGGCCATAACATATACAGCAACATAGGGCTCCATTCACGACAACAGCGTCACTCAACTACTTTGGCAACTGTACAGCAGCCGAGAAAAGCTCACATTCAAATATTAGGTGTTCGGATTTACCCCATTGCCCGGTTTTACCCCACAATAGCGCGCTACACACGTGGTGAGTAAACTAATGGTGAATTCAATTCACGGTGAGTTTGAACTTCGAGTTTAATTTTTGTGTAGAGCATTCTCACTTGCTCCCAAGCGCATAATTTTTCTCACGTGTTCACACGTGGTGAGTTTCAAACTCCCGGTGAATTCACCAGTCTCCCTATGCTTCATCGCATACTTATGGGGAATTCCCCGGGAGTTTTCTCGCTACGTGTGTAGCGCACTAATACCCCATTAGACAGATTCAACGTTTACCGCCTGCCGCATCCACTTCAGACGCTTCCTTTTCCTTTTGCTCCCCACCTTTGCTCTCCTCCGCTCCGGACTTCGTGTTCTCCTCTGTCTTCCTCTCTTCCACATCCTTCTCTTCGGTCTCCCCCGCCTGTTCTTCATCCTCTACGAGCGGTGGCATGGCTTCCAGTTTCAGAAGAACCCGCTTCAAATAAGCAGCCGACTCCGCATCCACGTAATCCTGTGACGAGGCGAACACGATCGCCGGAAACAGCACTTCGCGTCCGCTACAACCAAACAAACAATCAACACATAGGGTACTAACGGGGTAAACCCGGCCATGGAAAAATTCGGCCACCTAAAAAGTTCAGAGCTGCCTATCTCAGCAACCAAGGGATCGATTGAGACAAAATAGTATGTCACTCGATTCCTTGAACTCTCCTCTTTCAAATGAGCTACCATGTTTATCATTTGCTGAAACAGCAAGTTGAAAGGCACTTAGTGGCCGGGTTTCTCCAAGACCGGCTTTTACCCCACAGTACCCTATACCCAATAGTCTTTTAAATCTGAAAATAGAAATGTTCTCCTTAGCCAAAAGCATTGCGTGAATTTGAAAATGATGTCAATATCTAAGTCCGTGCTACTAAAGCAAAAATAGCGCAGATCACCACGCATGCGCTGCGCTCAGATAAGAAGAACTATTTTTATTTTCCTTTCTCCACACACCGATCTAAACTTACACTAAATACAGTGTAGGTATAGCATACGTCGTACATTATTTGAATTACTATTTTTGAATCTGTTCCAGCGGCCTGTGGATGGTGCTGAGGGCTGGCTTCAGGCGGCGCCAAACGTCCAGGCGTCTGGTGTCGATGGCGCGTTGTAGTTGGCGCGGGTCCTGGGGAAATTCCGACTCCGCCTGCTGGAACAGTCGCACCAATTCGTACAGCAACGATTTGCCCACGTCCCGGGACCAGCCTCGCATCCAAGCCGGCTTTTTTACTTCGAGAAATTGCTGAGGAACGGGAACTTGTGGTTGAGAACAACCCGAAACTAAACAGGACGAAAAAATCCCACTTCGTTATATGGTTGGGGGGGGGGGGGGGGGGGGGAATGTTGGACGAGGAGTAAAGTCGTTTTGTATTTAGCGTAAAAACTTAGGCCTACTACTCCACTGTCCGACTTTCCCCCACATTACCCTACGCAACTAAAGAGAAAAGTCTGGCCATAAAGATAACCGCGGGCTTCACTGTTCTGTCACTGTATGAT
>JASAMW010003946.1:0-13246 GCA_030247985.1 Epsilonema sp. ZAB3_2
CATACTTTATTTCACTCACTAAAGGTCGGACTAAATCAAAAGAACCGAGCTACACTTGTTGCAGACAGACCATTCGAGTCGGGGTCTACGGGTTTGGCACTTTTCTACTCCATAACAACCACCGGGTTCTTTCAATGGATTTTGAGACAAAGCGCAGAGTTGGAGACTGCGGTAACGAAACGGCATCCTGTCCTATTATTTTACACACACCACACACATGCACGGCATAAGGTACTCAGACGTCGGCCTGGGGTCAGCTGGGGGTATGTTCAGCATACCCCCACCCACCCCCGCACAAAACCCCACCCAAACCCCCAGATTTTGAGAATTCCAACCATACCCCAAACACACCCCCAAAAAATAAAATCAACATACCTCCACGCATACCCCCAGTTTTTTTGGACCAATTTTGTATACCCCCACGCATACCCCCAGTTTTTTTGGACCAATTTTGTATACCCCCACGCATACCCCCAGTTTTTTTGGAGCAATTTTTGCATACCCCCACAGCCACACATACCCTCAGTTTTTTGAGTAGAAAAAATAAATATGGCAATATAATGAAGAAAGACATTTTATGTCAAGTGGAAAATCAATGACGCAACTACTTACTGTTACTACATACTACTGTGTCTACTTTATATCTATCCTGCACATGATATATTACAGCCACTGCTAGTACTTATCGTCTTATTTTATGGACTGCAGGTCTGTGCATCTGTCCATAAAATATCATAACAAGAACATCATACAATATACAACTAACTAAACCATAATAATACTACTAAGTGTCTTTGTTTTTACCACTACCTACTTCAGTCATCTCAAAAAAAAAATTTGCAGCACTTTGAACTTTGGGGGTATGTTGACAATCTGGGTGGATGCTGTCATTTTCATCTGGGGGTATGTTGGAAATCTGGGGGTATGTAGCGATTTTTTTCTGGGGGTATGTTGGAAATTCTGGGGGTATGTTGAAAAAAAAATTTTTTTCTGGGGGTATGTGGCTGACCCCAGATTTTAGACCCGACATAACCCCAACTACATACCCCCACCCTTGATACCGTGCCGATGTCTGGGTACTGTGGGGTAAACCCGGCAATGGGAAAATCCGGCCACCTACCTAGCTTCAGGGCTGTATTTCTCAGCAACCGTTGAACCGATTGAGACACGTATGATATATCGATCGAGTCCTTTCTCTGCTCTTTCGAATGAGCTATTGGGCGCTGAAGCAGCAAGTTCACAGGTGCTTTAGGTGGCCGGTTTTACCCCCACATTACCCTATTTCACAGTAGTACAGAATGGCGCGAGCTTTCACTCAGCTGCTTTTGCACGCTTTAAAGCACGATTTTTGTTTGTACTGACAGTCCTGTCCTTGCTTCTTATTTTTTGGTGCACGTTTTGGTTGAGTCTAACTATGGTTGTACCAAGTGGTTGGTCTGTCCTTTGTGGTTTACGTTCATCCTAAACTTTGACCCTTTCGCCTACGATTTAGAAGGGGCGGTTTTAGAGTTATTTGGGGTATATTCATTGGCAAGATTGTCAAAATATTGGTGTGCTTTCCTCCCCTATTTCATTTCGTCCCGTTTTGGTACCGTTTCATTCGCGATTCTCTTTGTTTTAGGTCCCATCGAATTTGTTATCCACTGCTTGCGCTAGGATATTGGATGGTCGCAAGGCAAGGTGACCCGTAGTATTTAGTGTAAGTTCAGATCGGTGTTGACGTGTTCGTCGACGTCGTGTATCTTTTCTTCTCTTTTCTCGCTTTTTTTACACTCCCAGATGACTGAACGACGTGTACGTCCCCGTCAGCACCGATGTGAACTTACTATTTATTTTTTTGCTAGGTACACTACGTTGTAGAGTGCTTCTTTGGAAATGTACCTTGGACACCTTTTTTATGGTCCAGCAGCCGTTTTCCAAACATATTGAGACTTCCGCATTACGTTGCTGACCAGTTTAAAATTTAACCCCTCCTGTATGCTGAGATGTAGCTGCTGGTAGGCCCAAATTGCCCCTCACGTGCCCGCCACTTTTTTCAAAAGTTCTTACCATCATTCTACTCCATTTTCTTCACAGATTTCAATTTGGGGCATGCCCCTCCGATATTTTGATGAATACATCATGATATAGCCCAAAAAGGGGTAATTTTGGCTAATTTGATCATTTTCGTCAATTTTGGTGGTGTATTTATCAAAATATCGAAGGGGCATGCCCCAAACCGAAATCAGCGAAAAAAATGGAGTAGAATGATGTGAAGAACTTTTGAAAAAAGTGGCGGGCACGTGAGGGGCAAATTGGGCCTACCAGCGCCATATCTCAGCATACAGGAGGGGTTAAATTTTGAACTGGTCAGCAACGTAATGCGGAAGGCCCAATATGTTTGGAAAACGGCTGCTGGACCATAAAAAGGTGTCCAAGGTACATTTCCAAAGAAGCACTCTACAACGTAGTGTACCTAGCAAAAAAATAAATAGTAGACTAAATACTACAGAGCCACATCGCGACCACCAAAACAATCTTAGCTGTCAGACTTCCAAAAGAGAATCGCGAATAGGTGTTATGGTCTGATTTCGTGTGGGTAGGTAGGTAACTTTCGTTCGTGTTTTTGTGAGCTTTCAGATACCGCCGGCTTTTCTGGTGAGGTGGCGCTTAGCCTCTTCTACTCCATTCAACTCCTGGGCATGCTGTCTCACTATATGAATCAGTGGGCCATGCTGGAAAATACGGTAAATCCTGCGCATAGGGTACTTCGGGGTAAACCCGGCCATGGGAAAATCCGGCCACCTAAGTTTCAGAGCTGCATAGTTCAGCAACCAGTGGACCGATTGAGACGAGTAGGATATCGATCGATTTCTTGAACTCGGCTCTTTCAAACGAGCTATTTGATGCGTCCTTTGCTGAAACAGCAAGTTCACATGAGCTTAGGTGGCCGGGTTTACCCCATTTGACCGAGTTTACCCCACAGGACCCTACTATGCGCAATTGACATTGGAAAAAAACGCGCTCGGCGTACGCCCGGCGCATCTATGCCATGGTTGTCCATGTCTTTGCGTGTGTCGAGCCCAAGCGTAACGCCCAGCGTATGCCTCCGATGTGAATGGGCCGTTTATGCGCAATTCACGTGGGTTGATCAGAGCAAAAAGCTTTTATGGTGGTGGGTGGGGTCGCTAATAGACCTGGTCCAAACTGTGGACTTTGTTCCTTCAGTGCTAGGCCCTTGTCCTGCGTAAAATAGAAATATTACGAGTTTTTACAGCAAAAACGTTCGTAATTCTATTTTACGCCGGGCGAGGGCCTAGCACTGAAGGCGCAGAAGTCCACAGTTAGAACCAGGTCTATTTTGGTGTCAATGGCCCGCTACAGACGTGCTCCGAGTTTGCTCCGAGCGAGTTCGCTCCGAGTTTGGAATGACTTTGTTTTGATCCGAAACGAACGTCATTGACTCACACGACTTCGAATTACAAACTCGGTTGTTCACACGCACGTTCCGAAAAACGGAGCGAGTTCGGAGCGAACTCGGTGATTTTGCATGTTGAAGCATAGTCAGGGCTCCGAATTGGGAGCGAATTCGAAGTTCACGTATGTGGCGCCCCAATGAACTATGTACATGGTGTCGGTTTCTGCTGTTTGCATTTTCTTGCTTCTTGCATGATTAAACTCTGTAGGTAGGGTAGCGTGGGGTAAAACCGCCCTTTAAAAATGGGGTGGGCACTTGGGCGGATTTACCCATTATGGGTGTGGTGTTTTGCCCCACGTTACCCTATACATAATTTCATAGTTTCACTTTTCTTGGTGTTTGCCTTTTATCGGAATCTTTGACAACTGTCTGGATTTCAAGCTTACTGGGAATTGTAGCTAGGCTTTGTAGCCTCACAGTAGTTTCGGTAGTTTAGAGACTACGTAACATTTTGCCCTAATCACTGCTGCACATGTACAGTAGATGCGAAACGTAGTATTCACGATTTGCGGTAACACGATTGGGGTGGTTGATAGCGACCCCGCGGTATTCAGTGAAAGTTTGCATCGGTGTCTGTGGGGTCGTCAACGTCATTGTTGTCAATTCTTCTTTTCACACGCTCCTTTTTCGCTCCCAGATGATTGAACAAGGTCGACGACCCCGCAGACACCGATCCACGCGTTCACTAAATACTGCGAGGTCGCCATCGACCAACCCAATCGCCTTGCTGCATATCGTCCTTATACTGTATGTATGTTGAATGAATATCCACTACTTGCGCTATACAGTGAGCGACTCGTTTACAGATGGTGAGCGTGTCGGAGCGTATCGCAGAGTACGCAAAGCATAGCTTCGGCTTATTGGCGCGTTCACCAGGCGTCCGTCACGTCCGTCCGTCCGTCAAATCCGTAAAACGTGTCTAGGAGTACACGGTTGTTTGCGGTGTGCCATGTACTCCTAGATACGTTTTACGGATTTGACGGACGGACGTGACTATAGAGTGACGGACGTCTGTTGAACGCGCCGGCGCGTTCACCAGACGTTTGTGACGTCCGTCCGTTCGTTCGTCAACCAATGGGTTGACGAAAGGACGGACGGACGAACACTTATGGGTTGACGAACGGAAGGACGGACGTGACTGACGCCTGGTGAACGCGCCATTAGGTTGCTGAATATCCCCTACTTGCGCTAGTGACTCTGTTTGCAGATGGTAAGCGTGGAGCGTATCGCGGAGTACGCGCAGCTCCCCGCGGAAGCCGCGCTGCACTCCGCGGAGGGAAAGCAGCCGCAACCCGCGTGGCCGGAAGCTGGTGCGATTCGCGCGCGCAATCTCAGTCTGCGCTACGCCGCGGACGGCCCGAAAGTGCTGGACGAGATCAGCTGCGAGATCGCCAAGGCGGAAAAGGTGCAGTATGTATGTTTTGTGTGGTAGAGGTAGAAGCCAAGTATAGTTCGTATGGACCAGTTGCGCTAGGAATTATGGATGGTTGCGAGCTGACCCTTCGGTAGAAATGTACAGAAAAGTGTAATACGTAGGATTCAGCTTGGGACACCAATAATTCTTAGCGCAACTGGTCCGTACGTTCCACAATTCGTCTGTACTGCGGGGCAATCCCGGCCACCTAAGCTCCTGTGAACTTGCCGCTTCAGCAAATAATGAACCATATAATCTCTGAAAGAGGAAAGGATTGATATAGCATTGTGCCTCAATCGGTCCTTTGATTGCTGAGATACGGTATGCAGCCCTGTGAAACGTAGGTGGCCGTATTTTCCTATGGCCGGATTTACCCCAAAGTACCCTTCACATATTTTGCTGCATTGCAGGTGGGTATCGTGGGGCGAACTGGGGCGGGCAAGAGTTCGTTGCTGATCGCGCTCTTCCGAATCACGGAGTACACGGGCGTGCTGGAGATCGACGGCGTGGACATCCAGAGCATCGGACTGCACGATCTCCGCAAGAGAATCTCCATCATTCCCCAGGTATTGTATACGTGTGCGTATCGTATGATAGCGTGGGGTAATTCGGGCAACCCGGTAACCTATTTTCAGTTGGGAAAGGGAAAAAATCGGTGATCGTGGTATCAAATTTTTGCTGGGTTTGCCTTTCACCAATCTGCTCCGAATTATCCTTGGCCCAAATTGAAATTATCCCACAAATCCCACAAATACGCGGTAGTCTACGACCATGCCACGGTGACTATGGTGTATGGAGTTATGGACAAAGGATTATGGGTGGTTCTGTAAGGGGAAGAAAATGCACTGAGAACTTCGCGACCGCCTATAATTCATAGCGCAACTGGTCCATACGACATCCCTCCCAGTCTGTGTCACTTAGCCAAGCCTAAAAACCACTGCCAAAAAAAGGTGCCTACAACACGGGGTGTTCCCAGGCGGTCTCCCATCCAAGTACTGACCCGGCCCAACGGTGCTTGACTTGGCAGATCGGACGAGATGCCGTATACTCACCGTGGTATGGCCGTAGGCGAGAGCAACCGTTCAATGACGCATATTTATTTCTGCCACGTATCAGTCGACATTTCGGCATACTAGGATACGTATATGGCTGGCTTTTTCAGGATCCAGTGCTCTTTATCGGCACTTTGCGCAAGAATCTGGACCCATTCGACGAGTTTGAGGACCAGCAACTCTGGGATGCGCTAGAGCAGGTATTTTTAAGATCCTGTGTACGTAGTGTAGTATTCTCATTTTGACTGTGGCAGATCAGGGAAAATTGGGCCTTTTAACGCCCTCCGTAATCTCAGATGGCCGCTTAGTCGCATACACCCGGCTTGCTGCCACACTGCGGCCATATGTCAGGGTGACCGCAAGTGGATTTTGCGGCCAGGCGGCCATAGTGAGATTACGGAGGGGGTTAGCGTACATACAAGTACGTGTGATAGTGAACCAGCATATCAGCTGCTATTTATGGTGTGGCCAGAGGTTAGCCCGTGCTGCGTAAAATAGGGAGACAATCTCGGATACTGCCCATGCTTTACCTATGCGCAATGTGCGCAGCACGGGCTATAATAAGTTCCATAGCGAATTCTGATCACAAGATGGCTTCGGGTCACGACCAGCCGAAAAACCAAAGTCACGAGTTCACCGACCCGGCCAGGCTGCTCCCACAACGCAGTAGTGGTAACCGAAATAATTCGTCGTCTCTGGGCGAACTCGTGACTTTGACGTTTCGGCCGGTCATGGCCCACGCGGGGCCGTAGCGAATTAAGGTATTGTGGGGTAATCCCGGTAATGGGGTATACCCGGCCACCTAAGCTCCTCTGAACTTGCTGTTTCCGTAAATGACGAACCAAATAAGTCATTTACAAGAAATCGATTAATATCACACTTGTCTCCATCGGTCCATTGGTTGCTGAGATATGCAGCCCTGAAGCTTAGGTTGTGGGAATTACCCCATGGCCGGGTTTACCCCACAGTACCCTGCATGGATGATACCCCATGACCCGTCCCCATGATTCCCCATGGTTTACCCCGCCGGTTTTACCCCAACTACCCTACACATGAATGGTACTACCCCAACATGGCCTTTACCCATGATACCCCATTGTTTAACCCATGGCCCTTCCCCATGATACCCCATGGTCCGTCCCCATGATACCCCATGGCCCTTCCCCATGATACCCCATGGCCCTTCCCCATGATACCCCATGGCCCTTCCCCATGATACCCCATGGCCCTTCCCCATGATACCCCATGGCCCTTCCCCATGATACCCCATGGCCCTTCCCCATGATACCCCATGGCCCTTCCCCATGATACCCCATGGCCCTTCCCCATGATACCCCATGGTCCGTCCCCATGATACCCCATAGTTACCCCATGGCCGGGTTTACCCCACACAGTACCTTCCTTCCAACCTTCGTTTCGTGTGTGTTTTTCCAGGTGGAAATGAAATCGGCGGTGCAGGCGCATTTCTCCTCGGGGTTGGAGTGTCACATGCAGGAGGGCGGCGCGAATCTGAGCGTGGGGCAGAAGCAGCTGGTGTGTCTGGCGCGCGCCGTCCTGCGCAAGTGCCGCATACTGGTCATCGATGAAGCCACGGCGAACGTGGATCCGCAGTAAGTTTTGGGGAAATAATATTGTGGGGTAAATGGGGTAATCGTGTGGGGTAAAAAGTCACAGCGAATGTGGATCCGCAGTAAGTTTTGGGGAAATAATATTGTGGGGTAAATGGGGTAGATCGTGCGGGGTAAAAAGTCACAGCGAATGTGGATCCGCAGTAAGTTTTGGGGAAATAATATTGTGGGGTAAATGGGGTAATCGTGCGGGGTGAAAAGTCACAGCGAATGTGGATCCGCAGAGTAAGTTTTGGAAAATATTGTGGGGTAAATGGGGTAAAATCGTGTGGGGCAAAAGATAGACAAAGCCACGACGAATGTTGATCCGCAATAAGTTTGGGGAAATATTGTGGGGTAAATGGGGTAATTCGTGCGGGGAAAAAGATAGACAAAGCCACGACGAATGTTGATCCGCAATAAGTTTGGGGGAATATTGTGGGGTAAATGGGGTTAACAGTGTGGGGTAAAAGATGGACAAAGCCAAGGCAAACGTGGATCTGCAGTAAGTTTTGGGTGAATATTATGGGGAAATATGTTGGGGTACTGTGGGAAATAGTCTCAATGGCATTCTGATCGAATTTGTGGTGGGTTATAAAGCAGTTTCACAGGTGTCTGTCTATGCACGTGTATATTTTTCAGCACTGACGCGCTCATTCAAGAAGCCATACGCGAGCGGTTCAAGGAGTGCACGGTGCTCACTATCGCTCATCGTCTCAATACCATCATGGACTCAGACCGCGTCATGGTAAGACAACAACTCACTAATCATAATAGTGGTAAACCCGGTCATGGGAAAATCCGGCCCCCTAATTTTCGAGGCTGCACATCTCAGCATCCAATGGACCGATTGAGACAAATATTTATTTCAATCGATTCCTGGAACTCTCCTCTTTCAAATGAGCTACTTGATTTGGTTCATCATTTTTGCTGAAACAAACAGCAAGTCCAAAGGAGCTTTAGGTGGCCGGGTTTACCCCACAGTACCCGACATAATGATATTCTTCTGATTTTCAGGTGTTGGAAGCTGGGAAGCTGAAAGAATTCGACTCCCCGCATCGACTCCTGCAGAAACCTGACTCGATGTTCAGCAGTTTGGTGGCTGAAACTGGCCAATCGAACGCGGTGATTCTCAAGAAACTGGCTGCTGATGCCTACTTGAAGAAGCAGAAGAAGGGACAAGAATCGCCTACTGTTCAGTAGTTTAGTTTTGTTTATGAGGTCTTGGTACAGTATTAGGAATAATTGGCGGCTGAAAACGAGTTCAGACATGTGCAAATTTGGTCTGTGCGTATATTTCTTGCTGCAATTTTTGACATTTTTCCCCGTGGTGGTAAACTGGACTACACGATTTATTCCATTTCACCGCCACGTTGTAAAAAATGTCAAAAATTGCAGCAAGAGATATACGCACAGACCAAAAGTGCACATGTTTGAACTCGTCTAGATGTTTGTCTGAAAAGGCAGACTGCTGCATGATTCATTTATGCGTTCTTGGTACGGTAGGAACGATGGAATGTGGCTTTTTTCCTTCTGTCTTTTGGGATTTTTGATTGACCACTCTTCTCTGCTCTTGGGTATTTACTATTTGTATCAATTCTTGGAACAATCATGAGTTGTATTGTTTTTTTCCTAGATGATGGTTTTTGCAGTTTTACGCTTTGGCGAACACAATCTTGCATGTCGTTAACGCACGTGTAGTATCGAAAGGTCAGTATTTTCAGCTTTTTCTTTTCAACTTTATTTTACTTTTGGGCATTTCTTTTGGTTTCTTATCTTGCATGCATAGTAAGGCCTATGTACAATACAATAATACATACCGTACTGTAGTACTGACAGTGTTAATTTTCTGCTATTATCTATGTTTTCGTGATAATGATATTTGTATTACTACAGCACACTGTGGATGTGTTGAAATGGTCTTGAAACTCTTTTACGTACAAAGTAACTTTTATCCTATATGTTTATGTGCAAAGATGTTTTGTATGTAATTCGTTACTTGACTGCGATACTTGTGGTTGAATTTCAATGATTGTTTGCTACTCATTTCATATTTTCTCGTTCAAGTTTGGGAGCTGCATAATTAATTACGCAATGTTCTTTATCATCATCTGTGCTTCATCAGGGGTTCTCTGGATTGGATGGATGATTGTAAAGTTTTGAGATAAAATCTTTCCACAAGCAATGTCTCGTTCGTTTTCCTTGTCTGAAGAGGAATGCATGAAGAGCTAAGCTTCCGTTTCAGCTTACTAGCGGTCTTTGCCTTCTTTGAAGTACAGTGTTGAATTTAGCAATAATATATAATTGGGAAGGAGAAGAATGGAGCACACACAGTGTAAAGGATCATATTCTACCCTTCGAAAACCCAATGTAATGGGTGGGTATCCATTCTATTGGGTTTTGTGGAACCAATTAATTGGGTACCCACTCATTACATTGGGTTTTCGAAAATCCCAGTTGAATGAACATGAGTCGTGATTGTGTCCTTCGTTTACCCTGTCTGTCCATTCTTCCCCATAGCCCAATTATGTATTTTTGATATTAGTGTTGTGTGGTCCTATTGCTTTTAGTGATCTTTTGATGTGCCATTTCAGTCTTAATCGAATGGCACTGCCTTTATAATGAATGGCCGACAATCGTCAAGCGATATTTTTGCCATCATTCATTCTCTATTGGATGATCTGAAAGCTTCAGTAGCAGTACAGCAAGCTACTGTAGAAGAGACGTCAGGAGTTCCTATTTCTGCGACCGAAAATGGTGATGAAGAAATGGAGGAACAATCAGAATCTGCAGCTCCGTTTAAGGTGGATGTGGATCCTAAATTACTCCAAGTCTTGGACGGGCTGTTTGGCGATGACGCGCTTTTCGCTCTACAAATTGTGGACAAGGGAAACGTGTCTTACAAACGAAAGCGAATCATGCAGCCAGCTATGTAGCTGTCATGCATCTAATACTGATCGATCGCCCATTCACATCGGAATCGAAGATATGCGCTGGGCGTAGGCTCGGCGTGTTCATATGATTCGACACAACATAAGCCATAAGATGCGCAGTTTTCCAATGTGAATGAGCGATGTAACGGGGAAATTGCGTCTATTGAGCAGAGATTATTCATGTATGTAAAGTTCAAATGCTAAGGGCGCTCGCCTGGAATGCGAGAGATCCAGGGTTCGATTCCCTGGTACCTACCTACAGCTGGCAATTTTTGTCCTTTGTGTCATGCATAAGAGAAACTTAGGACACTTGATTTTCCAGTGGGTGTAGTGTAGTCAACATAAAGTAGGTATAGTCAATACTGGGAGTGATGCTATCTATGACTTGGCTACCGTAGACTTTGAGTCTTTCTGGGAGTTTGGCTTTGCGAAGCCAAAATCCGTAGCCAGCCATAGGCACGCTCATCTCTGCATGATTCGCTTTCGTACGTGGAAAAGTTATCGGACACCACCCGCCAAGACTCCAAACCCGCGAAGTGTCGAATTTTCGAAGTTTGGGACCGGTATCTGAAGAAGAGCTACAGTATTCCTTGGCTTGGAAGTCGTCGACAAAACTTCTGTACCTGCGACGCTTTCAAGCACAAAGTGCTCCTGCGAAGAGAGAAACTTACCTGCGTGCATGTACTGACGGTGTGGCTAGCGGAAGCATTGGGAACGGCGAGAAAACTGAGAAACTTAACGGATGCTGCCATGGCGGAAAGGTGCCGAAATTTGTTTACTGGTGCAGCTGAACTGGCGATCAAAAGCGAATGCCCATAATATTGATCAAGTAAATAAATATTGTGCAGATGTAATTACCTGAATCAAGATACTGTTATTGCCTGCTGTACTGTGGTGTTCGTGTGTATGTGGTAATTTTATATCAAAACAAAAGGCCTACAGTGACCAGACTTGATTTGCATTTCCTGTTTCCAAAAACACTATCTCTTTCATCATCGAAATGGGATACTACCGGAGCGCTCTCCTTTTAGCTTGCTTCCCATTCGTTTTCTTTTCTTTTCTTTCTTCCGGTCGAGTCCTCGCTTCTCCACGCCAGTTCCGCACCAACCGCCAAACAACAACCATGTCGGTCAAAACGCCAACCCACCATCGCTGCCGCTCCCATCATCATTCCCTCGGCTGGAGCAGCCCTGCCATTTTCCTTCTCCTGGCGACTACCTGCAGCATCATTCCTCTTTCCACTCAGTTTACCTTCTCATCCTGGCCCTGGCCTACCCCACCACCCGACTCTACCACTCACCCTACTACCGAAACTACCACTCAAGTACCCACCACCACCACCACCAAAGCGCCAAGGAAAACAGCAATCCCAGAAACAGGATCCACCAGCGATGCAGTCAGCACCAGCACAGAAAGCACAGCCAAGGAGAGCACAAAGAGCGGCTCTACGACCCTGAGTGGAACCACAGGCAGCACGGAGAGTGCAACTACAGGGAGCACAGAGAGCAAAGCAACTGCAGTTCCAGACAAAGGGACTACCGAGACTGGTACCACAGAGAGCAAAGGACCCCCGGGCACAGGGACCACAGACAGCAAAGGAACCACGGGCACAGAGACCACAGAGAGCAAAGGAACCGCGGGCACAGGAAGCACAGAGACCGCAGAGAGCAAAGGAACCACTGGCACAGGAAGCACAGAGACCGCAGAGAGCAAAGGATCCCCGGGCACAGGTACAGGGAGCACAGAGAGCAGCTCTGGTGACACCCCAACTGGCACTGGAGCCACCGAAAGTGAGACAACCGCTGAGCCAGACGAGTCCAAGAAGACTGCGGCTCCAGATCACACGGACGAGCCAACGCCAAGCCCGACTAGAGATGCCAGCACTACTACTGATGGCCAGGCTGTAGCACAGGAAAAGGATGAGGACAAGAAGGGGTCAAACATCGGCATGATCGCTGGAATCGTGGGTGGGGTCTTTCTGCTTCTGGTGATCGTGGCCATGCTGATAGCCTACTTCGCGGTGATCAGAAAGCGTCGCGCTGCGGCCAAAGAGGCGGAGGAGGGGGAAGCTGCACAGCAGGCAAGAGAATAATTACATATTACGTCACCGCTAGGGGGAAGGGGTCCTCCCCCTCCGACTGCCGAAAAGTGATGTCATGGTGACGGTGTCAGGGTGTCAGCATGCTGCTGCAGTGATGATGATGATTAACATAGTATAGGCCACGGGGGGAGGGGCTTAGCGACACGAAAAGTGATGTAGTGGTGTCGGAGTGGGGAAGGGGGTAGCCCCCTGACAGCAGCCGGTGACGTAATATGTAAATGATCCCAAGAGATGCGAGGACAAGAGAAGTAGGTAGTCTAAAACTGGGCAGCCAGTGCGTGAGTCGAACACGCAACGCAGTTCGGGATTACGCCTCTAGCGCACGTCCCCATCTGGCTGCACAGCTCAATTTCTCAAACTGCTCCTCTTGTACCTCCTCACTGGGCTCGTACACGCTCTTTTATTGACCGCACAGACTTGCGGTATTTTAGGCTGCAGCAGAGGAGCAAGCGAAGATGCAGCTGCAGATGGACCAGCAGCCAATGGCCTTCCCGGTGCAGCAGCAGCAGCCAAGTGTGCAGAAAACGCAGGAGGATGCGGAGGAGTCCTCCTCTTCCTCCTCCTCTTCTGAGAGCGGCAGCAAGAAGAGTGGCAAGAGTGGGTCGAACAAGGTCGAGGGAACTCAGGACAGCGAAGGAGAAGGAGGCAAAGAAGATGAAGAAGAGGGGGAGGAGAAAGAGAA
>JASAMW010003948.1:0-59662 GCA_030247985.1 Epsilonema sp. ZAB3_2
CAGGCCTAAAACCGAGCCATTCCAGGCCAATGAATAAAAGTAAAAAATTGATAGGAAAGCCAAACCTGGTCAAAGAAGCCGCAAACAAAAGTCAGGCCTAAAAGCGCCTTCAGGGCAATGAATAAAAGTAAAAAATGATAGGAAAAAGCTGAACCTGGTCAAAGAAGCCAATACAAAAGTCAGGCCTAAAAGCGCCTTCAGGGCAGAATAAAAGTAAAAAATTGATATAAGGGAAAAACTGAACCTGGTCAAAGAAGCCAATACAAAAGTCAGGCCTAAAAGAGCCTTCAGGGCAATGAATAAAAGTAGAAAATTGATAGGAAAAACTGAACCTGGTCAAAGAAGCCGCAAACAAAAGTCAGGCCTAAAAGCGCCTTGCAGGCCAATGAATAAAACTAAAAAATTGTTAGGAAAAAACTTAACCTGGTCAAATAAGCCAATACAAAAGTTAGGCTTGCCTTCAGGGCAATGAATAAAAGTAAAAAATTTCGTTCGAAAAGCAGGTATAATTCTGCGAAGAATGGCGATTTGAATAAAAAAACCGCTTGTAGCACTCAATACCTACGACTTGATACGTAAACCCACTGAACGAATGTACGAATTCTTGATACGATTTCCTTACGAACGTACAGTACTCGTCTTCAATCAAGACCGATTCGGATCCACAATCCAGCCAGATGAGGAGAAGACTGCAGACAACAACTTCGAAGCCATGGAAGCCACACGATAACGGTAGCCGTGCATATCAAATAATACGTCGTGCTCACCAAACACGAATAAAATATTGTTAGCAGCGAAATAAACAACGGAACCAAACTTCACGGCAAGACAAAGGGAGCACACACTCGCATAGCTGTCTCATTGCACAGCCGCATTGCCACTCAGTACGCGTCACACGATGACATCGTGCGACGACTTACACAGGACACAATGCGAAATTGCAATCACTACATAGAGCCACCGCAATAAATCGCAAGAAATCACACAACTGGTAACGCAATGTACCAGACAGCTATGCGAGTGTGATGCTCCCTTTGTCTTGCCGTGAAGTTTGGTTCCGTTGTTTATTTCATGTGCTGCTAACAATATTTTATTCGTGTTTGGTGAGCACGTCCACGTATTGTTTGATATGCACGGCTACCGTTATCGTGTGGCTTCCATGGCTTCGAAGTTGTTGTCTGCAGTCTTCTCCTCATCTGGCTGGATTGTGGATCCGAATCGGTCTTGATTGAAGACGAGTACTGTACGTTCGTAAGGAAATCGTATCAAGAATTCGTACATTCGTTCAGTGGGTTTACGTATCAAGTCGTAGGTATTGAGTGCTACAAGCGGTTTTTTTATTCAAATCGCCATTCTTCGCAGAATTATACCTGCTTTTCGAACGAAATTTTTTACTTTTATTCATTGCCCTGAAGGCAAGCCTAACTTTTGTATTGGCTTATTTGACCAGGTTAAGTTTTTTCCTAACAATTTTTTAGTTTTATTCATTGGCCTGCAAGGCGCTTTTAGGCCTGACTTTTGTTTGCGGCTTCTTTGACCAGGTTCAGTTTTTCCTATCAATTTTCTACTTTTATTCATTGCCCTGAAGGCTCTTTTAGGCCTGACTTTTGTATTGGCTTCTTTGACCAGGTTCAGTTTTTCCCTTATATCAATTTTTTTACTTTTATTCTGCCCTGAAGGCGCTTTTAGGCCTGACTTTTGTATTGGCTTCTTTGACCAGGTTCAGCTTTTTCCTATCATTTTTTACTTTTATTCATTGCCCTGAAGGCGCTTTTAGGCCTGACTTTTGTTTGCGGCTTCTTTGACCAGGTTCAGTTTTTCCTATCAATTTTCTACTTTTATTCATTGCCCTGAAGGCTCTTTTAGGCCTGACTTTTGTATTGGCTTCTTTGACCAGGTTCAGTTTTTCCCTTATATCAATTTTTTTACTTTTATTCTTTGCCCTGAAGGCGCTTTTAGGCCTGACTTTTGTATTGGCTTCTTTGACCAGGTTCAGCTTTTTCCTATCATTTTTTACTTTTATTCATTGCCCTGAAGGCGCTTTTAGGCCTGATTTTTGTATTGGCTTCTTTGACCAGGTTTGGCTTTCCTATCAATTTTTTACTTTTATTCATTGGCCTGGAATGGAAGGCGGTTTTAGGCCTGTTTTCACAGCTGCCCACGTGCGCGCGCCGTACTTTGCACGTGGCGCGTACTATACTGCCTGCGTTTTTTCAAACTGTCCACTTGTAATGCAAAGGGATATAGTAATACTAGTAATCTAAACCACTTGTCCACCGACAACTTCGGTTAATATAAAATATCTTTCTCATAAATAAAAGCTTCTCCGAGGGGCCTCCAAGTTCCCCACGGGAACTTGCCTTACGCACAAAACAAACAACAAAATCCTTAAAACACACAACTACCACACTAAAACCTTCTCCGAGGGGCACACAAGTTCCCCATGGGAAGTTGTCTTACGCATACATCCACACATAGACCACACCACACTCGATATCACATTACATAATCAAACATAACAACAATCAAATCACAGAAGCACTTAAATTCTTACTTTCATACATACCACATAATAATCATAAAACCAACAACCCCTACCATAATATCACCTACCAACACCAAAGACATAACCAAATTCTCAAACAAATAAGAACTTTCAATACAAACATGATAAACACTCCACATAGACAATAAAAACAACCACCACTTTTACAGAGGCTTGTTCCCGCGCCGCCGCCGCCCAGCACGAGACGCGCGCACCGCCCCACCCCCCACCCCCCACCCCCCCCCCCCCCCCACCCCCCCACCAAACACACCCCCACCCCCCCCAACAACAAAAAAAAAACCCCCCCCCCCCCCCTTGAAAAAAATGAGGTTTTCCCATCAAAATTGATCAATAATTATTGTGAAACTTTTGAATGAGACTGTTTTGCAGCGCTCAGGCAATCGCACTTGAGTCAATTGTCTCATATTTTTCCTTTGTATCGCATTATGGCAGCAATCAAATGATCAATACTGTTGCGCATTTTTCCTACAGTAGTTTGCTACAGTATTTTCTGGCTTGGATCCGGCTCCGGCTCCGGCCGGGGCAATTTTTCAGATCCGGCTCCGGCTCCGGCACTTTGAAAAATGTCGCCCTGTTACATCTCTAGTATATATATATAGGGAACTTGCGGACAGTAGGAAAGTCTATGTACACTTTTGAGAGTAGAGCTTTCCTTTAGGACGGACCGACCATGCATGGCTAGTATTTTCTTCTAATTAGAAAGAAAGGATAGTGCGGGCCGCGGGGTAATCCTAGCCAGGGAAATTCGGGCCACACTTGTGCATATTTTCGTTTAGCAGAGGCAACAAGGATCATTTTGAAACCGTTCTAAAGCTATTAAATGGGATCATGGCCCGAATTACCCCGCACTACCACCATATTCGCATATTTTTACCGTGTGTTGAAGATGGCAAACGCTGCGTGATGTGCGGTCGTCTGTTTTCGCGCAGCAGCGATCTCACCAAACATATCCAGAACAACGCCTGCGATCCAAAGCTAAGGGAGTGCACCGTGTGTGGTCGCGTACTGTCCAGCAAGCAGAAGCTAAAGCGACACCTACGCTTGGTGCATAATGGTGTCAGGCTTGAATGAATACGTATTATGATCGCTGTTATCGAAGCATTTGATATTTCTATGGGAAGAAGACAGTTCCGAATTTCGTAGTTGGGTGTGATGTAGTATGCTGGATTCGAGTTGTTTGATACAGAACGACAATAATGGAAACAAAAAATTTACTACATGACGATAGGCATAACTTTTGCGTAAGCTGGGTAGTAAAAACTGTACACCAAAAACCAAACGAGAAAGGTACGGCTTTACGCCATGAACGTCATTTTGCAATCACGTATAATAGGCTACGTATAAAAAAGAGCTAGTAGAACGTTGAACTAGAACGATGCACTGTAGAAACGCCAACAGGGCAAGTTTGCAATCTGCACAGTTGAAAAACCCAAAAGAACTCTGAATAAAGAAATTATCGTACCCAATAGGAAAGAGAGGTTTAATCAATCACCGCTACGATACAAGATGAGCATGTGTCAGTAGTATGTAGTAGTGCGCTACACACGTGGTGGGTAAACTCACGGTGAACTCACTGTGTACGTATACGTGTTGAACCATATGGGTACAACGGTGAATTCACCGACCTTGTTAACAAAACACGTGAGAAAAGTTGCTCGCGTAGAAACAAGCAAGAAACTGAACACAATACTCACCGCGAATTCACCGCCACTTTTTACTCAACTACGTGTGTAAGGCACCTGCATAATGTGTCTTGGCTGATGCTTGATGCGTGAGTGAGGTACCGCAGGCTGCTTGCATCAGTACTCGGCGCCTTCGTCGTCGTCCTCCACTCCCGCCGTGTCCATGCCCACCTAAGACACCAACAAACAACGTTATTTTTAGGATAAAGCGGAGTAATTCGGTCCACCCCACCCTGCAGCAATAAATAATTATCTTCAGTTGGGTAGTAGACAGACAGGTGTGGAACAGAGGGCGGCCTATGCATAATAAATGAGGGAAAAATAATTGAAAAAGTGCCGAGGCAATTATTTCGCCATTGACGCACGCTGTGTCACATCACAAGAACGATCCCACGCACCCCAGTGAGTCCACTCCCAGACCACAGTAACCCACCCAGTCTTGTCACACCATCAAAACCTCCACATAGTAAACCATTGGGAATAAGCCACGCACGAATAATTTTTTTCCCACCTTTTCCTTCGGTAAAGTATTGATTTCATGAACTCATAGCGAAAGCGTTATCAGGCGTCCGTGGCTTATTCCCAATGGTTTACTATTTGGAGGTTTTCATGGAAGAGCGCCCCAGTCCACAGACCACAGTAACGTAATAATCCGTCGGCACCTTCTTATTTTTAGAAAGGACCATACTTAGTAATGTGCAGAAACATGCTGCGCCTACCTCCTCATAGTCCTTCTCCAAAGCTGCCAAGTCTTCGCGGGCCTCCGAGAACTCGCCCTCCTCCATGCCCTCACCCACATACCAGTGGACGAAAGCGCGCTTGGCGTACATGAGATCGAACTTGGTGTCGAGACGCGCCCAGGCCTCGGCGATGGCCGTCGTATTGGACAACATGCAGACGGCGCGACGCACGCGCCCCAGATCCCCGCCCGGAACCACTGTCGGAGGCTCGTAGTTTATGCCCACCTAGAAAAAGTCAGGACAAACTTCGCATGGAGGTAGGCAGGTAAAGGGGGGATCTGGCGGGAACGTTTTGTATGGGGAGGCAAGTTTCGAATTTCTTATACCGTATTTACCGGTGCATAGCCCCATGGGGGTATGCAAAAATTGAGAGGTCCCATATGGGGGTATGCATAGGTGGGTTATGCATTGGGGGGTTATGCATGGGGCATTTTTTATGTTTTTGAGAGGTGCGCAGAGGCATATTTTTTAGGTCAAAAGCACGTGTATTAGGGCATAATTGAGGTCAAAACACGGTTATTCTAGTAAAATACACCCCCAAGCAGGCTTGTAGGCATCTTAGCTTGGTGTGGGAGTGGCTATGTGTACTATATGACCAGCTTACATAGGTAGGTTCAGGTACTGTACAGTACCTATGGGGGTATGCATAGGGGGGGGGGGGGGGGGGGGTTATGCATTGGGCATTTTTTATGTTTTGCCAATATGGGGGTATGCATTGGGGGTTATGCACCGGTAAATACGGTACATTGAAAGCACATAGCCTACTATGTAAAATTGCGTCCTCTTTCGATCTAACCCCATGTTTAGGAGTCGATTTTGCCTCTGTGAAGCAGGAAACCAGTTAGAATTCGCGAAATAGGAATAACTGGTTCACTGCATCACAGAGGCAAAATCGGCTTCAAAACATGGGGTTAGATCGAAAGAGGATAAAATTTTACATAGGTAAGTGCCTTCAAATGTAAAAAAAGATGACACTTGACTCCTCCATACTAATTTCCCGCCAGATATCCCCTTTAAGGCGAAGCAAATCATGTCAAAATAGTCACGTTTTTTTTTCAATCGGTTCTGGTGTTCTGAGCAAAAAAAACGAAGGAATCGAATCCATATTCAGCTACTACACAAGTCTTGAAGCATAGCGACAACCCGTAACCTTAAACAAAACGTACCTTGAAGCCAGTCGGACACCAATCCACGAACTGAATGCTGCGCTTCGTTTTGATGGTGGCAATCGCTTGATTCACATCCTTGGGCACAACATCCTGCAACAGTAATAGCACGTTTGAGATTCATACAAAGACATAATAATGATGAGGCGTGTTGCGTAGTTTGCATGTACGTCTGCTAATAAAATAGGAGTACACGCAGCACGGACAAAAATCCGCAATTGTGAATCTATTTTAAGCAACGCGCCTTAAGTCTCACTGCCAACTCCTACTGGCCAGACTATATTATATACTCTTGCAGAATCACACGCGAAGCACGGGCAGAAATTCGTGCAGACATGACTTACCGATAGGGCGAACTCTCTCTGCCCAGACCAGACTTTCTGTACGTACTCGCTTATCCCCAAGCAAAAAGAGACACTTACTTACCCCGCGATACAGCAGACAGACGGCCATGTATTTGCCGTGTCGCGGGTCGCACTTCACCATCTGATTGTTGGGCTCGAAGCACTGGGCCGTGATCTCCCCCACACTCAGCACCTCGTGATACACCTTCTCCGCCGATATCACCGGACTGTAGGTGACCAGTGGAAAGTGAATGCGAGGGTAGGGCACTGCAACACATACCACAAAGGGTACTTTGGGGTAAAACCGGCCACCTTAAGTTTCACAAGGCTGCGTATCTCAGCAAGCAATGAACCGATTGAGACAAATATTACATCAATCGATTCTTCGATTCAAATGAGCTATTTGGTCCATCACTTGCTGAAACAGCCAAGTTCACGGGAGCCTAAGGTGGCCGGGCTTTCCCCACAGTACCCAACATACAGTGTCCAAAGCGAAAAGTTGGCGACAGTCGGTCCACCGAAAGAATGCGGATATTTCCAACAACGTCGCGGAAGGCTGTATAGCGCCAAATAGCAACTGCGTATCTATCTAGCCGCATCCCCCCCCCCCCCCCCCCAGTAAACCGACCATACATACCATACGTACATACTGTACATACATACATACATACATACCTACATACATACGTATTATCAGCTGATACAAAGACAAGACGTGGCACGCACACATCAAAGTGAACTACATCCACACCAACACCCACAAGTGTTTTTTTTACCCAAGTTGGTTTGGAATTCAGTCAGGTCCACGTTGAGAGCGCCGTCGAATCGCAGCGAAGCCGTTATGCTGCAACAATAAACACAAGAAACATGTAGGGTAGTATGGGGTACACCCGGCCATTGGAAAATCCGGCCACTTATGCTTCAGGGCAGGGCTGCACATCTCAGCAACCAATGGACCGGTTGAGACAAATGTTAAATAAATCGATTCCTTGATCCTCTTTTAAAAATGAGCTATTTGTTGCATCATTTGCTGAAAGCGCAAGTTCGGAGGCGCTTAGGTGACCGGACCCCACCCCAAACAACCGTGCCGACGTCCGGCTAAAGCGGCCTACGCTGTGAAGAGTCGTGGTTCGGCCCCCACGGGCCGAGAAACGAAAACTCGTTCCACTGCGAATAATCGTTTTTCCCAAGGTTTGAACAGGCGAGCGCCGTGTCTTTCTTTTCCGCGTGGGGGCCGAAGCTCGACTTATTTATTAGGGTGGAGGGCACTTTACCAGGTGTTTCAAGTTACTGGGCGCTGGGCGCTGGACGCGGAGGGGTTAACCACTGGGCGCTGGGCGCTGGGTGGTTAACAGTAGTATCTGTTTTGCGCAAGCGCATGCATGGACATGCTTAAGGCTTAGGCTAAGGCTTAGGCTGGGGCTAAGGCTTAGGCTAAAGCTAAGGCTTAGGCTTAGGTATGTATTGCATAAAGAGGGGTACACCTCAGCCTAAGCCTAAGCCTAAGCCTAAACTTAAGTACGTTCATGCGCTTGCGCAAAATAGATGCTACTGTTCACCGCCCAACGCCCAACGCCCAGTGGTTAACCCCTCCGCGCCTAGCGCCTAGTAACTTGAAACACCTCACTTTACCTGGAGACGATCTGTCCGATGAGGCGATTGAGGTTGGGATAGGAGGGGCACTCCACGCCGAGATTGCGCTGACAGATGTCGTAGATGGCCTCGTTGTCCACCATGAAGGCGCAGTCAGAGTGCTCCAGCGTCGTGTGCGTCGTCAACACCGAGTTGTACGGCTCCACCATCGCAGTTGACACCTACAACAGTGTACGTAGGTATGCACAACGTGCGCTTGCAGTACAGGTACTACTATTGGTGCACACACATATCGTCTGCAACAAGGTACCAAATAGGTTTTGCGCAAAATAGTGCATTTGCTTGACGTGTTTTGCTCCTTCGCGCAAAGGAATGGCGCGAGTTTAAAAAAGACAACAGAAATGATATTGCTCATACCTCATACGTAGTCGCTACCTTGTAGCAAACTTGACTATATCGGGCGGGGTAATTTTTTTTTTTTTTTTTTTTGGCGAGACCGTACCCCACAGGGTCGGCTGTAGGTGAAACCCACCTAATCTCCTCCGAACCTTTAACAACGCCCGTTATGGTGGGCCAGTCCAGTGCCACAAGGCACGACCAACAATGGCCCGAACCAGGGAAGGGCCTGGCACGAAGCCGAACAGCCATCAGCGACCACTGGTCGGGGTGTGCTGACCCGAAGGAAAGCACTGGTGCCTTTAGAAGCCAGCGAGCGGGCGCACCATACTGCCGCTGGGGTTGCCAGTCGCTTTAATCCCACCTGGCGAGAGTGGGAACTCATGGGGCGGGGTAATTTCGGTCGGGGGGGGCCGGGGAGGGAGGCAATTCGGGCCGCCCCAACCTATTTCCAGTTGGGAAGGGAGAAAATAATGATCGTGGTATCAAAATCATACTTATGCGCCTTACCACCACCAGTCGCTAATTGTGAAACACCCTGTACACGTGTGACATGTAGGGTACTATGGGGTAAACCCGGACACGGGGTAAACCCGGACACCTAAGCTTTTTTGAATTTGCCGCTCCAGCAAATGATGAACACGGTAGCTCATTTGAAAGAGGAAAGTTCAAGGAATCGAATGGTAGAATACTTGTCTCAATCGGTCGTATGGTTGCTGAGATATACTGGGTATCCGGGTTTACCCCTGTGTCCGGGTTTACCCCACGTGCAGTACCCTACGTACTACAGTATGTATGCATGTGTACGTGTGCATGCAGGCTATTTATGGGGTAATTCCGGCCGGTTTCCTTGACGGGGTGAATCCGTCCACCAACGCAGGAAGAACGGCCTTCATAGGCGGTCGGACTTACCCCATGGTTGTGTCTACTCGTCTACCCAACCAACAGTACCCTTCTTTCTTACCCGAGGAGCGGGATAGACGCAGTACTCGAGTTTGGATTTTTTCCCGTAGTCCACCGACAGACGCTCCATCAGCAGGGAGGTGAAGCCGCTTCCAGTGCCTCCGCCGAACGAGTGAAACACCAGAAAGCCTTGCAAGCCTGCAATACGTAGGCATAATATGACATACTCGACCAGTTGCGTTGTCCCGATTGGGTTGGTCTGGTGGTCGATAGCGACCCCGCGCATTTATAATGAAAGTTTGGATCGATGTCGGCGGGGTCGTCGGCGTCATTTGGTGTCAATTCTTCTTTTTCGCTCCCAAATGACTGAACAACGTTGACATCCCCGTCGGCACCTATCTAAACACCACGGGGTCGTTATCGACCAACCCCATCGCGACAACGCAACTGGTCCATACTAGTATCTGGCCAGTTCGCCATGAAATTTAGCTCGTGCTGATTAGTTTGCAGGTAGGTACCGATTCCGAATAGAATAGCAGTACGTAAAGCATGGACAGAAATGCGTATTTCTCTTGCTATTTTACGCAACAAGACGTTGAACGCTAGGAAGGCGAGAGGTCCGGGGTTCGATTCCCTGGCACATCTGGCAATTTCCTTTTTCGATTTAGAGTTCCATAGCGAACTCTGACAAGGCCTATTCAGCACTGGGCGTGTACACTCGGCGAGTCCCACACGCATGGACAGTCATGGATACATCGAGCGCAATTCCTTCTAACTAAAGTGAATGGGCCACTAGTGGCCAGACTACACAGAAATCCCATTCCGCCCTAGAAAACGTGACGACCCATGTACTGTACATATTACACAACTTACCGCTGCATGCTTCGGAGAGTCTTCGGATGCGGTCCAGCACCAGATCGATGGTCTCCTTGCCGACGGTGTAGTGGCCGCGGGCGTAGTTGTTCGCCGCGTCCTCCGTTCCGGTGATCAGCTGTTCCGGGTGGAACAGTTGGCGATAGTTGCCGGTGCGAACTTCGTCTATTGAGAACAGAACCGATATCCAAAACTGTACGCATTGGATACAATAAACTGCGACCGCATTGAAAATACCATATTACGGGAGGAATATGCTAGCCGTAGGATACGGAAATAATCGGTCGCTTTCATAGCTTCTGCTTCACTACACTGTTTGCATATTCCTCCCCCTTAATGTTATACATTCCTGAGACTACTGTGACTCGAAGTGTAGCGCGGATAGCACATACATACCCCTCCCCCCGGGCTGAATTATGGCCCATTCACAGCGGAGACATGCGCTGGCGCATCCATGCCATTGCGTGTGTCGAGCCATGGACACGCCGAACGTACGCTCAGCGCATGTCTCCAATGTGAATCGGGCCATCATTCCCCCCACGCCCACATAATATTACACTGCAATCGTGCATACAATACGTAGGGTACTGTGGGGTAAACCCGGTCACCTAGTCCTGAAGCCACTTTTTTCTGTGTGGATGGCCTGGTTTACCTCACCAATAAAACCTTCCGGATTTACCCCATGATACCCTAACTGTACTTACGGATGACAGACAGCTCCAGAATCGTACATACTATACGTAAGGTACTGTGGGGTAAACCCGGTCACCTCTAATCTCTTGACCTGTCTTTACGTGGGTGGCCGGATTTACCCCACCAATAAAACCTTCCCGGTTTACCCCATGATACCCTAAGTGTACTTACCGATGACAGACGGCTCCAGAATCGTACATACATGCATAGGGTACTGTGGGGTAAAAACGGCCAGTCTTGGCCTGTCTTTGCGTGGGTGGCTGGGTCTACCCCGTAATACCCTACACTGTACTTACCGATGACAGACGGCTCCAGAATCGTACATACCATACATAGGGTACAGTGGGGTAAACCCGGCCACCTCTAGTCTTGGCCTGTCTTTTCTACGTGGGTGGCCGGGTTTACCCCACGATACCCTACTGTACTGTACTTACCGATGACAGACGGCTCCAGGTCGACGAAGATGGCGCGAGGCGAGTGTTTGCCGCTGTCCGCCACCGAGAAGAACGTGGTGTAGGAGTCGTCGAAGCGACTGCTCTTCCGCTGCTCCTTAACCGCCTCCGCCTTAACCGCCTCCGCAGAGGGCGGCGCCTTCTCCATCAGACGGCCGTCCGGCTGGATGCCGTGCTCCAGACAGTACAGCTCCCAGCACGCGTTGCCCATCTGCACGCCGCACTGACCCACGTGAATGCTCACCACTTCCCGCTGCAAAAAAAATACAAAGCAGAGAGCTGGGGGCGTAAAAGGCTGAGGGGTAAACGAACACGAAAGTTGTGGGGTAAATCCGGCAGTGGTGGGAGTAGGGTGGCGTGGGGTAAAGCCGGCAGTGGTGGGAGTAGGGTGGCGTGGGGTAAAGCTGACAGTGGAGGGTAGGGTACCGTGGGGTAAATCCGGCAGTGGTGGATATAGGGTACCGTGGAGTAAAGCCGACAGTGGAGGGTAGGATACCGTGGGGTAAATCCGGCAGTGGTGGGTAAGGTACCGTGGGGTAAAGCCGGCAGTGGTAGGGGTAGGGTACCGTGGGGTAAAGCCGGCAGCTGGTGGGTAAGGTAGCGTGGGGTAAAGCCGGCCACCTAGTACTGAAGTCCGTTCTATCTATTTTACATACATGATGATGACTGGCTTTACCTCCACCAATAAAACCGGTCGGTTTTCCCCCCATGATACCCTAAATCTAAGAGTGGGGGAAAATTCGGGTGTGGGGTAAACTCGATCGGGGGTGAATTGTCGTAGTTGTCCAAATCCACCCCGGACCCTTCGAAATGATCTGCACTAACTTGTGTTCCGTCGTCCTGGTCCCGAAGCGAACGAAGAATTCCTACCGAAATTCTTCTTTCGCTTCGGGACAAGTTAGTGCAGATCATTTCGATGGGTCCGGGGTGAATTACGACCCCCACGATTTCCTACGCCCGTACGTACGCGCAGTAAGCCTTGGGAAATACAAAAGCATAGAAAGTGATCGAAGGAACATTTTTGGCCGAAACAGCTTTGGATTCACAAATACGCAAAATATCGAGTTAGTACGTATGTAATGTACCTACTTACAGCACGGAGATCGTGATAAATAAGCTAGAAACATTATTTAGCAACAAACTTACCATGATGATGAGTTTCTGGCGTTGACTTTGCTTCCTTCGCGCTTGTTTTCAGCTCTTTTCTTTCCACCGACCCTGAGCTTTGATCTTGAACGCTTCTTTCTTCTTCCTTTTCGCTCGACTCGCTCGATCTTGATATGTGACTTTTCTGGTTTCTCTTTCGTTTCAAACGTCGCGCGGCGTTGTTTTCGGCTACGTTGATCGTGTCTTGTTGCAAATTTACATCGCTAAAAGAAAACAAAGAATGCAAATTTTGCACGACAAGAAACAGAAAGTTTCGTCGCGTCGCGTTGAAAATTTGAATATTTTCAGGTGTGCTAAGAGGGATGATAGACTCAATTTTTCGAAAGTTCTCTAAAAACATGATTGAAAAATTTTGCATGATTCAAAGCTACAAACCTTGAAGTAATGATAAATGTGATAAAACTCGTTTGGTCGGAATTTTGCCTCCGTACGAATGTTTTCTGCATATCCTTTTTCATTTTTAGAAGTCTGTCACTCCTTTCCACCCTCACCAGTCAACACTTCATGCAAATTTTCCAGCACAAAGAAACGCTTCGCCAAATCATTTACGCAAATAATCCTGCCTCAAACTTCGGCCGTAAACAATGCAAATAGCTTCCTCCCCTACAAACTTCGTTCTCAGGCGACTTTGTCACCCCTCGTTCCCCAAATTTACATGCCATTCGCCGGCGAACTCGAAACTTCTCGACTCGCCCAGGTTTTCTTTTGCGTCTCACCAGCTGCACTCCTCATTTTCGGCTGGAACCCAAGTTGCAAGTTGGTCGGACTTTTCTCGCTCCTTCCCACCTGTAAACTCCTGTCTTCCTTCTGGCCTACCCCTTCCCCCGGGAAACATCCTTCGTCATGAGGTGTCTCCTGGTATTCGCCGCCCTCTGGGCTCTGTCCGTCGCCAGATCCATCCAACCGCAGAGGCCCTTCTTCCCTGTCTTTACCTTCAGACCCAAGACGCCTACTACCACTACTCTGCCTCCTCCACGTAAGCAAATGCTGCTTTTTTGTTTAAGCTGGGTTAGGTTTAGGTAGGGCTAATTTATTTGGGAAGGGGTAGCTATATCCCTGAGCCTTTCTCGTCTTTACCGTAACTGTAGGCTCATTAGCTTTTAGCAAGGCCATCTACTGATTTGAGCTTGTACGTACGTAGCTTTTGCTGTGATGTAATGTTGCGTAATATCGGTGGTGTTATTTTCAGCGGTCCTGGACTGTTCGCAGCTGCCGGACGGTCGCTACGAGGATCCGCGCGCGCCCTGCAGTCAGGTGTGGTACGAGTGCCGGTCCTTCCAGACGATCGAGCACCGGTGTCAGGGCAGCTTCGCCTTCGACGTGATCTCCGGCCAGTGCCTCCTCCCCCAGTTCGTGCAGTGGTGCGGCGGCGTCAACACCTTCGTCCCTCCCACCCTCCCGCCGCCCCCGCCCACGCCTGCTGAACCGCGTAAGCTTTAATGACAGTAAAAGTAGACATAAATAGGTGGGTAGGGCGGGATAATTCGGGCAGAAAGTGGAATAGGCCTGAATTAGCCCGCAATATCCCGTTTGTCTACCTGTGGTTTAGTTAATTAGCAACAAGGAGCGATAAGCTGTGTGTGTGGGTAGGGCGGGATAATTCGGGCCACCTACATTTTATGTGGGGTAATTTGGGCCAGTTTTTGTGAGTGGCGTGATAATGAAGTGGCCTGAATTATCCCTACTATCCCATTTTGAAACGGTATGTCGCTTTTTGTCCCATTTTTGTCCGTCGCTCCCTGATCAAAACTACCCCGCTCTTCCATTTACTGAGTCGAATACTAAGTTACTTACATGCCTGTTCTGTGTTTTCAGCGGTGATCGACTGCGCCGGTCTTCCGGACGGCAAGTACGAGGACCCGCGCTCTCCCTGCAGCCAGGTGTGGTTCGTGTGCACGGCCGGATTCGCGGAGGAGCGTCTGTGCGGCGCCGGAACGGCCTTCGACGTCATCTCCGGCCAGTGCCTGGCCCCGAAATGGGTGCAGTGGTGCGGCGGCGTCAACACCTTCGTCCCCCCGCAGCCGACCCAGCCGCCCCAGAACCCGCCAGGTAAGGTTCCATGTGTACAGTAGGATGTAGGCAGGGTATCCATCCGTAGTTGTAGGCATTTAGATTCTGTGAAATTGGCTGGTTGGTAGATTTAGGCCTGAGCTGTGTAAGCCTTCATCAGACCCTACCCTAGCTTTGTCCGTAACCTTTACGTACATACTGTATGCAGCTGATTGCTTCAAGCATTGCTTATCTAATATTGTAATGACTCGTATAACCTTCGTGTATAACCCCCTCGTATATAACCCCACCAAATGGGCCACTAATTTTTTGACCCCATGAGATACACGAATCATTACAGTATTCCTGTCCCCTTGCCCCTTCCTGTTTTTACTACCGCTAGCTCTTCATGACGTGCAGTATGTATGTACATTACGTGCTTGTTTCAGTGCTCCTGGACTGCACGCAGCTTCCGGACGGCACCTACAGCCACCCGAAGGCCCCCTGCAGCCAGATCTACTTCGTGTGCTGGCAGGGAATCCTGGAGGAACGCCAGTGCGGCCCGGGACGCTCCTTCGACGTCATCTCCAGCGCCTGCCACGACGCGCAATATGTGGAAGCCTGCGGAGGCACCAGCACGCTCGTCCCGTCCAACCCGCGTAAGCTCAACCGAAAGTGTATGTTATGAGGGGAACATAGTATAGTGTGGGGTAAACCTGGACAAACTTTTCTGAACTTGCCGCTTCAGCAAATGAACATGTTGGCTCATTTGAAAGAGGAGGAATCGATTAATAAACATGTTGGCTCATTTGGTAGAATACTTGTCTCAATCGGTCGTATGGTTGCTAGATGGTCTCCGGTTTACCCCCGTGTTCGGGTTTACCCCATAGTACCCTACGTACGTATTATAGGCGGGATGCGAACCCCCGCAGTACCACGCCCGGACGATTCTACCAGTATAAGCTAGGTACGGGGGGAACGCCGGCCGCATATCCCTCTGGTCAATACAGTATGCGCACGTGTGAGAATCGAACCCGTCCTTCGTCTACAGCGCGTGCAACCACTGCGCCACGGTGACATGTTCATTCGTGCATATGTACCGTATACAGTGTTTTTGTGGTATTTCAGCTGTCTTCGACTGCACCAACAAGCTGGACGGTCGCTACGAAGACCCGCGCTCCCCCTGCAGCCAGGCCTGGTTCGAGTGCAAGAGCGGAATTTCCACGGAGCACCTCTGCCAGGCCAACTTCGCCTTCGACGTCATCTCGGGCCAGTGCCTCCTGCCGAAATTCGTCGAATGGTGCGGTGGCGTGAACACCTTCGTCCCAACTCTGCCAACCCAGCCACCCCAGAACCCGCGTAAGTTGTGTAGATCGTATAGTTCAAGTAAAGCCATTGGCAGTAGCTGGTAGGATATGTGCTTGAAGAAGCTATATAGTACTGTATGTATGTATACCTGGTCTAGCTTAGCTGTACACGTTAGTGTCGTGTAGCTATGTATTTGTACAGTAGAGCATATGGTCGCCGCGACCAAAATGCGACGCAAGTTTTTCCTTGGTCGCATCTGGTCACCTGGTCTTATCTAGCTTAGCTGTACACGTTAGTCGTGTAGCTATGTATTTGTACAGTAGAGCATATGGTCGCCGAGACCAAAATAAGTTTTTCCTTGGTCGCATTTGGTCGCATTTTGGTCGCGGTGACCATCGAAATCAGAGCTATACGTTTGATACGTATACCTAGCTTTCCCTGCTCATGTTTATGCGCTTGCGTGTGTTGCTTTTAGCCGTCTTCGATTGCTCCAACAAGCTGGACGGCCGCTACGAAGACCCGCGCTCTCCCTGCAGCCAGCACTGGTTCGAGTGCAAGGCCTTCCAGACGATCGAGCACGTCTGCCAGGAGGGCTACGCCTTCGACGTCATCTCCGGCCAGTGCCTCTTCCCCAAATTCGTGGAATGGTGCGGCGGCGTCAACACCTTCGTCCCCACTCAGCCAACCCAGCCGCCACAGAACCCGCGTAAGTCAGCTTAGCTTTGCTCATAATAGGGGATGGGTGAGAATCGAACCCCGGGGAACTCGCTGGCCCATGCGATTCTGCCACTAAGCCACGGCAGACCGTGTGGGTAAGACAGGCTGGGAATCAGAATAAACCACTAAATCCACGGCGGAGCTAGGTACGTAGTACCATGAGACACATGGTGGGAATCGAACCCAGGGCGAGATTCGACCCCGACCTGTCATTCTACCACTAAGCCAAGGCGAACTGAGACAAAAGGAAGTTTGACGTACGTACATACTAATTCGAACATTAGGGGCTATACATGAAACATTACAGTAGCTTCACTGTCTTTTACTGTAACCAATGCGTTCTGCTGTTTCAGCTGTCTTCGACTGCACCGGTAAGCTGGACGGCCGCTACGAAGATCCGCGCTCTCCCTGCAGCCAGGCGTGGTTCGAGTGCAAGAGCGAGATCACGACCGAGCACCTCTGCCAGGCCAACTACGCCTTCGACGTCATCTCCGGCCAGTGCCTCCTGCCCAAGTTCGTCGAATGGTGCGGCGGCGTGAACACCTTCGTCCCGCCTCTGCCAACTCAGCCTCCCCAGAACCCGCCAGGTAGAACCAAAAATTGTCATTAGGGAAGTATGGGACAATGGGCCGTCGCTTGATGCCATGGTAAGCGAGGAAAAATTTTGGGATGGCTGGTTGATTTCGCTTTGTCATATCCATAAATTTTCCTCGCTTGCCTACTGTAGCATATTGATTTCAAACGTGTAGCATGAGCTTTTTCTTTCGCTTGCTTGGTGCATACTGCATGTGCAACCATCCCGGGGCTACATGTTTTGCTTTTCAGAGCCGCCGGTGCCGGTTATCGATTGCCAGATCGCCGGACCCGGTGTGCATGCGGATCCGCGCGACGCCTGCAGCCCCTTCTACTTCGAATGCGAGCTGACGAAGTTCGGCTACAACTACAAGCCGGCGCAGTGCACGGAGGACAAAGCGTGGGACCAGAGCAGCCAGCGCTGCGTCCTCCCCAACTTCCTCGCCGCTTGCAGCAGCCCGCCGACCACCGAGCTCCCTGCTAATCCGCCGGGTTGGTTTTTTGGGATGGTTTACTTGCATGCATGGCGTACGTACGTGTGTATGTACAGTAGGGTATACATAGGTACTGTGGGTACGTACATATGTGGAAAATCAATACGGGTACGTACTTGACAGGGAAAAGCTTCCTGTTCATTTACCCCACACCCCACAGTACTATCCTTTACCCGCACGTATTACCCCTTTTGTACCCTCAACCCAGTATCCACCACCGTTTTGCCTGTACTGTATGTGTGCGTTTTGTTTCAGTTTTCGACTGCACGGGCAAGGCTGACGGTCGCTACGAGGATCCGCGCTCCCCCTGCAGCCAGGCGTGGTTCGAATGCCGCGGCTTCCAGGCGATCGAGCACCTGTGCCAGGCCAACTTCGCCTTCGACGTGATCTCGGGCCAGTGCCTCCTGCCCAAGTTCGTGGAGTGGTGCGGCGGCGTCAACACCTTCGTCCCCCCGCAGCCGACCTTCCCGCCGACCTTCCCGCCGACCTTCCCGCCTACTTTCCCGCCCCAGAACCCGACTCCCAAGCCCTGCAACTTCTTCCTGAACGTCGACGTGGTCCAAAGGGCTTCCCAGAGCTTCTGCCAGCCCCAAGATAGTAAGCTGAGCTTTTTCTTGTTTTCGGGAGCATAATGTATGTACGTACTGTAAGTACCGTACCTTGTTCGTGAGGAACTGTTTAGTGCCCGGCTATGTGCGAATATACCCTTGGCGTCGCCGAAAGGTTACTTGGGTTTGCAAGGAATCGAACCGCTGCACGACTGGTGCGCCCAAAACCAGTGCGCCATGAGCTCCACCGTGAATTACCTAGGAAGGAATCGAACCCGTTCTTAGCGTGCCCATCTTTGTTCGTATGTACAGCGTATGTCGTGCCTTTTTCAGCCGCTTGCCAGTGGCAGGTGGACATCTTCAAGGCGGTGGAGCGCCTGGCCGTCTCTCCGTGCACTGACGCCGGCTCCTGCCAGATCCCTCACGACTACGCCCTAAAGGTGTTCATCGAGACGGCGGCCGGCACTGCCCAGAGCCAGCTGACCTGCTTCGACGGCTTCCTCCAGCACGTCACCACCGGATTCGAGCCCAAATTCCCCCAGTTCCCCAAGGTACAACCGTACATTGCTATTGTACGCGTACGTACGTAGATATGTGACGTAAGCATTATGTACGTACATTGTACTGTAGCAAGGGAAGAGTGTTGCATAGGGCTGCTGTAATATTTCGTGTATAACCCCGCCCGTTACAGTAAGAATTATGACATCAAATGTTCAGGCATCACCTTTGTGGCCAATAGCAGCAGTTTCTCTCCCAATTTTTCCAGCAACCCGTGCCAGCCCTAAGATTTGTTTGCCTTCTGTTTGCAGTTCCAGCCCAAACCCCTCGGGGCCTGCAAGTTCCAGATGGCGATCGTGAACGCGTTCGACCAGTTCTTCGGCAACTGCCAGCCGCAGGCGGCCTGCGAGTTCCAGACGTCCCTGGCGCAGCACATCACGCAGCTGCGACGCGGCTGCTCCGCCAACGGCATCTGCCTGATGGACAACGGCGCCGAGTGGAAGGTGGACGTGGCGAACCACATCTTCTCCGGTCTCACCACCCTGCAGTGCCGCCAGGGCCAGCTGTTCCACGTGCCCCTGCCCCCGCTGCCCCCGCAGAACCCCCCGCTGCCCCTCGGATGCCAGTTCCAGATGAACCTGCCCGCCCTGAACCAACCCAGCGGAGGATTCTGCAGCCCCAAGGGTAAGCTGATTGTTTATTTATGGATGGGGAAGGGTGGGTATGGATGGGAAGGGTAAGCTTATGTACATACGATAGTATAGTGAGGGTAATTTAGTATGGGAAGATGGGGTAGAATGGGCCATATCCGCCGGGGTTTAACCTATTTATACGAGCTAATTTGGGCCACCGGGTTTATTTGGGCCGCCGGGGTTTATTTATACGGGGAAGATAGTGGGGTAATTTGGGCAACCGGGGTACTTGGGTAATGTCGAAATTTCCCCCCGGGTAATGGCCCAGCTGGCCAGCTCACCCACTCCTGGGTAGGCGTTTAGGTAATGTCGAACCCCGCGGGTAATAACTCACCCAGCCCAAATTATCCCGCAATAACTCCCAGTGATAATTGCGTGTATTTTCAGCTGTCTGCGACTACCAGGAAGGCGTGTGGGCGGTGGTTGAGGAGCTGCGCACGCTGTACAGCGAGGAGACGGGCTTCTTCCACCTGGCGCACGCGGAGACGGCGTTCAGCGAGTCGGAGAACGACAAGGGCATCGGCGGCGCGACGATGAAGTGCGAGAACGGGCGACTGACGGCGGAGCAGGCGTTCACGCCGAAGCAGAGCCAGCTCCCGGCCTTCGTCGGCAAATTCCCCGCCTCCAAGTTCGCCTGCAAATTCCAGCTGAACCTCGCCCAGCTCTTCCGCTTTTTCAAGGGATCCTGCTCTCCGGATGGTAAGCAGGGGGTGGCTGAGTTTGATGCTACGTTAGTAGGCTTTGCTATCGCATTTGAGGCGGCTTGAAACATCATTCTCACGTGTTTATTGAAGACTGCTCTTTTGACGCTTGTAGCATCATTCTCACGGGTTTACGAATGCGAGGCTTGAAACATCATTCTCAGTGCATTGCATTTGAGGCGGCTTGTACTGCTCTTGACGCTTGAAACATCATTCTCACAGGTTTACAAATCATCATTCCCACAGTACATACATTGTTTACAATACTGTACTGCATACATTACATCTCTACTGCATTTTTTTCTCCATTGCAGAAGCGTGCCAGTTCCAGAACGGCATGTCTGCCTCGATCCAGACGCTGTCGGCCATGTGCGAGGAGAGCGGCGCCTGCGTGATGCCGGACGGTCTGTCGGTGCGCACCAGCGTGACCATCCAGGGCCGCGAGGGTCTGGCGCTGCTGCACTGCCAGCGCGGCGTGGTCTCCTCCCAGGTCATCCTGCCCTTCAAGCCGCAGCCCACGTTTCCGCCCACCTTCGCCACGTTTCCGCCGGCTGAGCCCACCACCACCATTCCGGAAATCTTCTTCCCCGAACCCACGGTAAGAAAAATGGTGGGAATGGGAATCGACCTGCCTGTGGTCTGCTAGGTACAGTATTTACCACTGAGCCACAGGTGTGCCGTGTACGTAGAACAAAAGTAGGCCAAGGGGTGGAGTGGGAATCGAACCCGGAGTTTGCTGTAGTTACCACTGACCCACAGGTGTGTGGTGTACATACGTAGTACAAACGTAGTCCAAGGGGGTGGAGTGGGAATCGAACCCGGGGGTGCTGTAGTTACCCACTGAGCCACAGGTGTGCCGTGTGCGTACCTTTCTGCCGTGTACGTAGAACCAAGTGGGCCAAGGGGGATGTGCCGTGTACAAAAGTGGGCTGGGCGGGAATGACTTTGTTTCTACTACCACATCGTGAATCTTGTGTGGTTGGTTTCAGCCCAAGGACTGCAAGTTCCACACGCTGATCCAGGCGCTGTGGCAGCAGACGGACCAGCAGCTGGGCGGTAGTCGGTGCGGCGCGGACGGTTTCTGCCAGATCCCGCACGGTTCGGCCTGGAACTACTGGAACATCGCGCACAAGTCGGTGCAGCTGACCACCTCCAACCCGCCCAAGTTCGGCGTCCTGCGCCAGGTGGGGCCGGCCCGCGAGCTGCACATGCGCTGCGAGAACGGCGTCATGCACGTCAGCGGCTTCGGCGACGGAAAGGGCGACGTGAGTCACATGACCAACATGTACGCCGGCTTCCAGTAGTAGTGTGTAGTGGTTTTTATTTACTGTTAGGTAGGATATTTTAGAAACTTGTTTGTGCCCATCGTGTTTCTGTTAGATTTTTGTAATTTTATTCTCTTTTGCACACGCACACCTTGTTGTGACTTGTCGGCTGGCTGTGATATGCTGCACATTCAAAATTTTCTTTATGTAGTATGTACGACCCCCGTGTATTTTACGTACCTTTTCTCTTTGTGATTTTGTGTGTGCAAATGCAAATAAATTTTTGCTAAGACTGGCCTGGTTATGGCGTTTTGAAGCTAACGAAAGATTACACTGTGCACACATAGCACACTCGCTTTTGAGTGCTTTATTTTGCCTTCGCCACATCTTATTCACTCCACACGCTGCTATAACGCACCATCGAACGTGTACCGTACTCACCGGTGTATAAACCCCGTGGCTATACAATACACCAATATTCCCGTTGGAGTATGGGGTCTGATGGGGGTTAAGTACTGTACGTACATTGGGGAAGAATATTATACGTATGGATGCGTCCATAAAACTGTAGTGACTGGGGCTATACACCGTCGAATACAATGCCTCTCGACCTGACCTACCTTTCTGCTTCCAGCAGTACATCATTCCTTTGAAATCGCATTAATTTTGGTTGACCATACCGTTTCGCGGGGGAATGGAGCAAGATGAGGACATAATTCTGGACGTGGCTCCATCCAAGGCGAAATTGGTGTTCGTCGGCGCGGCGAACAGTGGCAAAAGTTCTTTGATCGAGCGCTATTGTCAGAAGAAGTTCTCGGCTCACTACATTCCTACGGCGGGCGTGGATTATTCGCTGAAATCGGTCTACCTCTCGGATTGGCAATGCGTACGTATGCAGATTTGGGACATCGCCGGTAGTACACGGGAACCCGTATCGCCGCCACCGAATTCTACGCCGCCGCAACAATCGGAATACTTGCTCACTTGTCACGCCTGTGTTATTTGGCGGTGCGCTTTGGCAGTTAGTTCATCGTGTCCAGATGGGCCAGGTAATCTGGTAAAGTGAGCTGCAGGGTAGTGTTGTCAACAGTAAATTACTTTACGTTTTGCCTCCTGTACTGTCGCCATTTTTTGACGACGGAACTGTAAGTTGAGGGATACGGTCACTTGGTCGCCGGTCACTTCGTTGCGGTCACTTCGTTGCGGTGGTGATCACTTCGTTGCGAGAACTTTTGTTGCGGTCACTTCGTTGCGGTTTTTTTCGTTGCGGACATTTCGTTGCGGCCATCCTCTGGTCATTTCGTTGCGAGTACTTTCGTTGCCGTTCATTTCGTTGCAGGCTGAGGCTTAGGCTTAAGCTTAGGTAAATCTCGCAACGAAATGACCAGCAACGAAAGTTCTCGCAACCAAATGACCAGAGGACGGCCGCAACGAAATGTCCGCAACGAAAAAAACCGCAACGAAGTGACCGCAACGAAAGTTCTCGCAACGAAGTGACCGCGGCAACGAAAGGTCCGCAACGAAATGTCCGCAACGAAAAAAACCGCAACGAAGTGACCGCGAACCGTAAGTTGACGACCACAACACTAAAGCAACTTTGAGTGAAATGAGCAAAGGTGAAAAAAGAGAACCGTCAAAACTTGGGTCTGAAGCGCACCGCTGTGTCTACGACTGTTCTGATGCGGAATCGCTGAACGTGGCATTGAATTGGCTGGAGCGCGCTAGGGTGCTGCGGGGAAGCTCTGTGCAGCTGGTGCTAGTCGGCAATAAGACGGATCTTCGCCATTCCAACGTCGCCAGCAATGGAACTACAACTACAACCGCTGCGTCGCAAATCGCGGCTGCAGGTGTAACTCGCAGCTTTGTAGAGGAGAAAGCGCTGGAAACGCTGCAAACTGCGGAAGTTAAAGGGGGCCTAGCATAATGTCCACTCACTCTCTTTATAGGTACCTCTGTACATACGTACGTAAGTCTGTAAGGTTTTTTATTCCACAATGAAACTCTCCAAGTGCAGGATGGCGAGCACCAAAGCGATGGCGGAGGGACGAGTGCCACCCTTCAGCATGATTCGTCGATCGAGGCCCCATGTTGTTCCAGTCCGATGAGTAGAAACGTACTGGAACTCATAAACGATATCCTCAGTATTTGTACCACGGCTGGGAAAATGAAGCAGAGGATGAATCCCTCTTTGAGATCGTGCTTTGAAGTCATCGAAACTACCGAAGTCTCCTCCAACCGCCGCCATCATTTGGTAAAACTTTCTTCCCCAATAATACACTTGTTCCCTGCACGCTCACTGTCTGCACCTACGCTATGCATGACTGTAACTGATGATGGCTAATGCAAATTTCATGAATGCCATTAAAGGCAAGGGGTCCCCTACACCGACTTTCGAATTTAAAGTTCAAACCAATTTTATCATAAACTACATTTTTAACCGAGTCTTTTGCAAAAAACCGCTTTTCAAAATTCCTATCCGTTCATGAGTTATTCGAAGATAAAAATCGATAAATTTCAGTATTGAAGCGGTCCTCGGGAACCAGAACCACTACGTACGTAGTTAACTACCGTAGTGGTTCCCAAATCCGTCTTCAGTACTGAACTTGACTGAACTTTGCACACCGACAACTGGTGAACGGATAGGAATTTTGAAAAGCGGTTTTTTGCAAAAGACTCGGTTAAAATGTAGTTTATGATAAAATTGGTTTGAACTTTAAATTCGAAAGTCGGTGCAGGGGACCCCTTGCCTTTAATCCTGTTCTCAATCTCTGTGCATGCGTGTGCCTACGCTGTGCATGACTACTACTTGTTTCATCCTGTTCTTCAGTGTGTTGAAGAGCGCTTCTCTGGAAATGCACCTTAGGTACCTTTTTATGGTCCAGCAGCCATTTTCCAAACATATTGAGCCTTCCGCATTACATTGCTGACCAGTTTGCAATTTAACCCCTCCTGTATGCTGAGATACGGCTGCTGGTAGGCCCAATTTTCCTTGCCCGCCACTTTTTTCAAAAATTCTTAGCATCATTCTGCTCCATTTTCTTCGCAGATTTCGGTTTGGGGCATGCCCCTTCGATATTTTGATGAATATGGCGTGATATAGTCCAAAACGCAGTAATTTTGGCTAATTTGATCATTTTCGTCAATTTTTATGGTGTTTTCATCAAAATATCGAAGGGGCATGCCCCAAACCGATATCTGCGAAAAAAATGGAGTAGAATGATGCTAAGAAATTTTGAAAAAAGTGGCGGGCAAGTGGGGGGAAAATTGGGCCTACCAGCAGCCGTATCTCAGCATACAGGAGGGGTTAAATTGCAAACTGGTCAGCAATGTAATGCGGAAGGCTCAATATGTTTGGAAAATGGCTGCTGGACCATAAAAAGGTACCTAAGGTGCATTTCCAGAGAAGCACTCTTCAACACACTGAAGAACAGGATGAAACAAGCAGTAACTTACGATGGCTAATGCAAATTCATTCAACGCCGAAACTTAGCCCATTTACTATAATCCGTACTGTATGTGCTAAACGCCTGTCTGAGGTGCTGACGCGTCTGAGGTTCTGACGCAGGGTTCTGAGGTATTGACCATGTCTTATACCGCCGAGGTTTTGTCGTACAATTTTGAGGTTACGACGCCCCCGCAAAATGATTTCTGGGGTTTTGACATGTCCCAGGTAATGACGCACTATTCCCAGGTTTTGTCACACTGAGGTTTTGTCGCCCAAGTAATGACGCAGTCTGGGATTATGACCCATGACCATTTTTATGAAGGCTTTTTATGAAGGTTTTATGAAACCTTCCAAAAACCTCGGTTTTTGATGCGAAACAGGAAACACGTTCGCTGTTGAGTTGACATAATGCGAGTCCCCCTTTTATGGCAAAAGGAGAGAAGACGAAACTGTCGAGTAACAAGGCGGGTTTGCTGAAGGATATTCTGTTCGTGGAAACCAGTGCGAAAACTGGGGAAAATGTGGAGAAGCTGTTCCAGCTAATCGCGGAAAGTTTGCTCATGAACAGAGATCAGAATGGAAGACTGAAGGTGGAAGCGGACACCATTGAACAAATGCAACCCGTGCCACCGGAACTGGGCTGGTGTCAGGTGATTAAATCCAAGACTGTCTCCTGCAGTCTCATGTGATGTGAAACAAAGGCGTGATGATGAACGATGTCGTAAACTGGGAGAACAGTATGTTATGTTTTGAACATGACAGTATGCTGTATACCATTTCCGCGCCCCCCCCCGCCCGCCCCCCCCCCCCCCCGCACCCCCCCCGCCCCCCCCCCCCCCCCACCCCACCCCACCACCCCCCCGCCCCCCCCCCAACACCCCCCCCCCCCCACCCCCCCCCCACCCCCCCCCCCCCCCCCCCCCCCCACCCCCCCCCCCCCCCCCCCCCCCCCCCCCCCCCCGGTAAATACGGTATGCTATGTACGTACAGTATGTAATAATGTAAGTACTTGTACGGAGCACCTATACATTATACTATACACCTATAGTCGACTCTTTCTTTCTGGGCGTTCCCCACGCATTATTTATCTAGCCAACGTAGCGCAAAGCGGTTAAAAATCTATCGATAAGTTTCAGCCGCATTGAAAATAAAAAACCGGGGCACGTAGACGCATGCGGTTTTTTTTTATTTTCAATGCGGCTAAAACTTGCGATTTTTGGCTGTACGTTTTGGCGTCATGTTACGAAACAAAGGCGGAGTGTACGAACGTACACGCATACGTACACTCACACAACAGGAACCAGATAAATTCAAGTACCTACGTACGGTACAGTACAGTACAGTAAACCGTTGGGACAGGTGAGTGAGAGGTATTATCATTTTGATATCATATCCAATCCACCGCTTCTTTCCAAGTTTATTCGTCGGCGCCGATACCTTTTTTTCACCTCGTTTTCTTCACCCGAAGAAAAATCCGCGTCCGCCGCCACCTCCTCCCATCTTGTTGGCGTAGGCCACATGGCCGCAGGTGGCTCCTTGGCAGCAGCAGCGGATGAATCCGAGCTCTCCGCTCGCGCCCGCCGGCCACTGGTAGCGCATGCAGCCCTCGCGAGCGCACTTGCGCGCATCGTCGCATCCAGCCTCCACCGGCTCTCCGTCGCGATTGGTAATCAAGAATCAGTAAAATACGCTTCATAGCCTGTTGTACGTAGTATGTGTACATAAGCTTGGAAACATTTTTGATTTTCAAGATCGAATACCGTACTCATTTGCGCTGTCAGTAGGCATTCGACAGGTCAATATTACTTGTACCGACCCCGTGCCCGTGTATCCTCAATACGCCTCCATGTACGTAGGAGCGAAAGAAGCAAGGGCAGGCCTGGACTAGCGTCATCGTGGAATACCGTATATTGATAGAGAGGTCTGATGGGGTTATACACTGGGGGACAAACACGGGGGGGATTATACAGGGTGTTTCATAATATACTCGCCGGATGTTTGTGCGTATATCTCCCCACCGAAGTGTCACATTCGAATGCGGTTTTTTTGCGTTGAATAGCCAAGGCTTCAACGTTGATGCAGCCAAAATTTCAGCTTTCTAGGCCAACAGGAAGCGGCTCAAACAGCTCGATTTGCAAAGCGTCAACTTTCACACACTTTTGCAGGCGGCCAGGCACAGATCGGCTCCAGGTTTTCTCTCCCCAGTTTACCTAACCCAGTTCTCTCCTTAGTTTTCCTTCCACAGTATTCCCCTCCCCAGTTTTTATCTGGAGCACAAGTTTCGGTAGAGTTTTCCAACTCCATTGGAGCCGATCTGTACCTGGCCGCCTGCAAAAATGTGTGAAAATTGACGCTTTGCAAATCGAGCTGTTTGAGCCGTTTCCTGTTGGCAGAAAGCTGAAATTTTGGCTGCATCAACGTTGAAGCCTTGGCTATTCAACGCAAAAAACCGCATTCGAATATGACACTCCGGTGGGGAGATATAAGCACAAACATCCGGCGAGTATATTATGAAACACCCTGTACATGGGACAAAATTTTTGCTTGCGAGAGGTATGTAAAGGCATGTTTTTGAGGTCAAATCAAAAGTACGTGATTTTTTAGGGCATAATCGTGGTTAAAACAGGGTTATAAGACATGATCAAGCTATTGCTTATGACCAGCTTATATAGGTTGGTTAGGTACCTTCCAGTACATGGGGTTTATACACCAGGACAAAATTTGATATCTTTTGCCAATGGGGGTTATACACTGGGGGATATACAATGGGGATATCCCCCAGTGTATAACCCCCATTGGCAGTCAAGTCGACAGACAATACACCCAAAAATACAGTAGTCTGTCGACTTGACTGCTCCAAATTGACCTGTCTGTCGTGATCGGCTACTGATCAGCAAAAAAATTAAATACTAAAAAGCCAGCCCAAGACAACGGCATCTTTAAATGTGAAGCGCACTTAGTAACGGGTGCTGCCACCGCACTGTTGCACATTGTTTCGATTGGTTCCGTCGGGTTTCCGGGTTCGTTCTACCCAATCATAGCGTCGACAGACTATCCCAGTGACCACCAAAGGTACTAACAACAGAACTACGGTAGCTATCAGCACACTTGGACGTGATACGATACTGGAAGCCATCGTGGATGCTGGTTATATGAACCAATAATAATTGTTTCAGTTTTTTCCGGGATAAAGTCCACTCAAGACCGTGCAGAAAGGCAGAAACTATTTTGCTGTTTCTTGCCGGATGGGTATGTCAGGTCACGTGTCACATGAACGTATGTATGTTGCACGGCACGCTCAATCAAACGGCTTAATTGAGCATATCCAGGCACTTTTGTTTGAGTGCGTCAACGCTTGATCGAAACGTGGCCGTTGAAAAGACGAGGCAACAAGTGTTTCAGCTGTGTCAGTGCAAATACACAACATTACCAATTAGAATTGGCAATTGGTATTGGCAATTGCAATTAGAAATTATGCAACCAACAGCCAAGAGTCAAGGCAATGTGTAAATACAATGTAGTTATGCTATGCTTATGCTGGCCTCACGGTTTTTTGCCAGCTTGGCACAATACAAAAATACATGTACTGTACCAACGCAAGAACGGCACGGATTGGAATACGACACTGTTGCACCTTGAAAACGTGGGGCATGATCTGGACGTGGACACTTACTGTACAACAAAAATCAAAACAGCATGATCGATGCTTTGCATACGCTTAATTAAACTGTGTAGAAACATAGTGAACACGACCCAAAATAAAGTGGATAATGCCCATCACAATACTCATGTTTCAAGGCGTTGATGCAGTACCGTATTTACCGGTGCATAGCCCCATGGGGCTATCGAGGGCGTTATAAACGCCGCATTACAGTATATAATATTTTATATGCAGAAATACGTACATAACATACGTATTTATTGACGTCAGCCCAAGGACTCTTAGATGCTTGGACAGGGACTCCTATTATGCACCTGCCAGCCTTACAGCAAAATTGAACAGTTTCAAGCTCAGTCAGCACAGCCCAGTCCAAATGACTTTTGCATTCACGTGCATTCCTATTTTCATACTTGCTTTATTTCCACGGGTGCGATTTCGTGCAAAAATTATTTGGTGCAGCTTTTTTGTTGGCTCGTCACGTCAAGCGAAATGTCGCAAATGCTCACTCAGGGACGCGAAACGATGTCCAACTTGCCGGATTGGTCTAAAATTGTTGAAAAGGTTGGAATGATACTGTTTTGCATCTCTCAGACAACCGCATTTGAGTGGCAATTTGTCCCATAGCAATCAAATCGATCACTATTATGGTTGCGCATCTTCTCTGCGGTTGTTTTCTACAGCATTTAGTTCTGGGCTTGGATCCGGCTCCGGCTCCATTCGGGGTAATTTTTCAGATGGCTCCGGCTCCGGCACTTTGAAAAATTTCGCCCTGTTTATTACATCTTGTCTACTGTATGTATGCAAGAACATCATGATCTTACAGTTTACGAACACTGCACTTTCAAAAACTTGGAACACGGACACGGTTTACAAAAAAAACATTGAAGCAGCATAAAAGTTCTGATCGATGCTTTGCTACTAAGTTTGGTAGTACTGTAGCCCTTCAAGTTTTGTATTTGATCATCTTCGATGTATTTTACAATTTGACTAAATCTGTTTCGCATTTCTGATATTTTTGCGCTAAGAGCAAAGCTACATACATACCGCACCCTCCTCAAATCACCAGCAATTTCCAAACAAAAGTGGATAATACCCATGGCACTGCCCATGATCCTTTTTTCTCAAGGCGTTGATACAGTAATCGCCAATTGCTGCCGGGCGTAACAGGTACATAGACTCAATGTTTTTGACTGCAGCCCGATGCTTGTAGAAGATGACATATTTCCCATCGACTGATACCTGAAGAGTGTACACATACTGTATGTACAGCGTCCCATTCAGCTCATTGCGTAGCCACGGGAACTATAGTCGATACGAGTGAGTACGACCCACAGACATACTGATCATTTTTTTTCTAGCTTCAGCCGGTTATAGAGTGCTTCTCTGGAAATGCACCTTAGGCACCATTTTTATCGTCCAGCAGCCGTTTTCCAAACATATTGAGCCTTCCGCATTACGTTGCTGACCAGTTTAAAATTTAACCCCTCCTGTATGCTGAGATATGGCTGCTGGTAGGCCCAAATTGCCCCTCACGTGCCCGCCACTTTTTTCAAAAGTTCTTACCATCATTCTACTCCATTTTCTTCGCAGATTTCGGTTTGGGGCATGCCCCTTCGATATATTGATGGAAACACCACAAAAATTGGCGAAAATGATCAAATTAGCCAAAATTACCTCGTTTTCGACTAGTATATCATGGCATATTGATCAAAATTTCGAAGGGGCATGCCCCAAACCGAAATCTGCGAAGAAAATGGAGTAGAATGACGGTGGTAAGAACTTTTGAAAAAAGTGGCGGGCACGTGAGGGGCAATTTGGGCCTACCAGCAGCCATATCTCAGCATACAGGAGGGGTTAAATTTAAACTGGTCAGCAACGTAATGCGGAAGGCTCAATATGTTTGGAAAACGGCTGCTGGACCATAAAAATGGTGCCTAAGGTGCATTTCCAGAGAAGCACTCTATAACAGGCTGAAGCTAGAAAAAAAATGATCAGTAGCCTGCGGCCGTGGCGCGGCGGCGGTCACGTATTCCGATATTATTCCTACTATTTCATTATTTTTGCTTAGATGTTTTTACATGACCAAGAAGGTTTAATATTAGTTTACCAGGAATCCGTTCGACATCACTCTGTACTCCAGCTGAAACTCCACGTTAGGTGGGAACCTTTCGGCTAAATTTCCTGCTCCGTACTCTTCGGTACCCCACGTACCACCAGTGAATGTGTTAAAGACATTGCGCTAAAACATCAACACTTTCACATTAGCAAAAATATATAATTCTGCTTAGGGGAAGAATGGACGACGTAGTGTAAACGAAATAGAGCATCCTTGGCAGATATTGGCCCCAATTTTTTGGGTATTTGAAATATCCAATTATTTGGATTTTACGAAACCATTACATTGGGTTTTTTACGAAACCATTTTATTGGATATCCAAATTTTTGGATTTTACGAAACCATTACATTGGGTTTTACGAAACCATTATAATGGATATTACGAATCCAAAAAATTGGGGAAATCCAATTATTTGGGCTTGTAAGAATCGATAATTTTACGAAACCATTATAATGGGTATAATCAAGGTAGACGCGATAGCGGAACCTCGAGAGGCTCACGAACGAGCTCCGCCGCGTCCCACCTTACTTAGTCATGTGTAAATAGGAGTGACGGAAATAAAAACACACATTTGCTCATAACTCCCGAGCCAAGAGGCGGATTGAGCTGAAATTTTACATGAAGATGTTCCCTATGGGTACGTATCTGCTGGCAAAATTTCAGCTCGATAGGCCTACTGGTTAGGGCGCTATGGTGAAAAACCTATTTTTGAATGATGTCAGGCTCTTATGTACTGAAAAACTGTTCCCACCGTAACTTTTCAACGAGTCGTGGGATCGAGCTCGGTTTTTTTTTAAAAGATGGGAAATGTAAAGATCTTGGGAAAGTGGTCCGAGCACTTTTTGCGTTTAAGGCCTCTGACACCCTTAAAATTTCGATTTTGTGGTAAAAATAGTTGCAAAGTTCCCACTCATACTCCTCCCTGGATTTTTTTCGGAGCTGAGTGGTAGGTATACCAAAAGATAGATCTCACTCTACTCTCGATACGAATTTTTTTAGATTTTTAAAATTCGCTTTCATTCTCGAGTTATGAGCTGTCAAAGTTGGCTGTTTTTTATGTTTGGCTTTAGCAATACTTAAGGACGCGACAGACAGCTGATTTGAGTGCCTGCCGTACTGTAGAGGCCACATATAGTCATATAGCATTACCATTCGATCCGCCTTCAAAAGAGTTATCGATTGCTGGCCACTGCGACATGCTTATGCCTGATTCACATAGTAAAAAATGCATTCACATAGACGAAAGTTGCAGAAAGGTGCTATTTTTCCAAAGTTGATGACTTGTAGGCTTGTGACATACCATTAGATTCGTCTATGCAAGATCTATCGATTGAAAACAATTTCTACATGCTCGTTTCCAATATGCCTGATTCACATAGTTTTTAGTTATTGACATAATTTACATAATTATAAAAGAAAACAAAAATTAGCTAAATGTAGGCATATGGGATACCATTCGATTCGTCTTCAAAAGATCTATCGATTGCTGCCCACTGCGACATGCTCATGCCTGATTCACATAGTAAAAAATGCATTCACATTGATGAAAGTCGCAAAAAGGTGTTATATTCTTCAGTTTGGCGATTTGTAGGCATGTGACATACCATTCGATTCATCTTTGCAAGATCTATCAGTTGGGAATAATTTCTACATGCTTGTACCCAATATGCCTGATTCACATAGTTCTAATGTATACACATAGGCACAAAATAAAACAAAAATTGGCTAAATGTAGTCACGTGATATACCATTCAATTCATCTTGACAAGGTCTACCTATGTCTTGCATTTCTTACTAACCAACTCCTCGCTCATACCTGATTCACATAGTCTAATTAAATTCACATAGGCTCAATTCCACTCAAAACAAAGAAACATCCTGTGTAATTTATAATGTATCTCGAAGTTCCACTAGCGCATCTCGTCAACTTGAGCTCAGTTTGTTTTTAAAGAATTGCAATTCATGTGTTATGCACATTCACATACTCAATCTCCTCTCAAAAACATAAAAAATGTTCCATGTAGTGTATTATGTATGTCGAGGTTCCACTAGCACATCTCGTCAACTCGAGCTCGGTTTTTCAAAGATTTGTATGCATTTGTAATGCACGTTCACATGAGGCTCAATTCCTCTCAAAAACATAGAAATGTCCCATGTAGGTATATCCCCTAATTTATGTTTATAATGTATCTTGAGGTCCGTTAGCACATCTCGTCAACTCAAGCTCAGTTTTTAAAAGATTTGTATGCATGTGTTAAAACAAAATGTATCGATTGGGAACAATTTTGACATGCTTGTATCCTATATGCTTCTCACATATCGAGTAGACGTGGCAGGAACCAGTGGAGAAGTGCTCCTAAGGAGCACGAAGGAAGTGAGCGAGAGGCTCACTAGCCTGCAGATGCTTATGGGGTTGACGGCGCAGAAACCAGAAGGTTCCAACCGCCCATCGCTGCCGAAACTTGCTACCCCTCCGAGTTGACAGCCTCTCGCACAATCTGCTGCTGTCTGACTGGTGCGGGCATACTTTTGCCAATTCCCAATCATGGCAAACAAAACTCTTCAATGACCTTTGTTGCCTCTCGCCTGCTTCTGTATGCCTGATCACATGCAAAACGCTGGATCCAAACCATAATATTTGGTCATCTTAACTAGGTAATATATGTATGTAAACATGTACATGCTGGTACATAATATGACGCAACAAAAAACCTTGAGCATTAGTTCAACACAAAAAATGTGATGTTTCCTCAAGAGTAGAACATACATACATACCTGTAAAGATTTCATGTCTTATAGCTTATAGCTTATAGCTGTTTATCCTGAACAACAGCAAGTGATAACTTCAGCTGAAACTTGATTCCAAAGCCGATATTTTGAATCGAGAAGATCGAACCCTGGTGGACCTCTCGCCTTCTATTTGGCAAGAAACGTGTGAAACGGCTGGTCACATTGGAGGCCATTATTGAATGGGTACGTATGTACTGTAGCCTACTACATGCGAATGCACATGCGAGAAAGAACAAACATCCGTACAATACATATGCACATACTTATTCATAATGCTGCATGGATCAGGCATACAGAAGCAGGCGAGAGGCAACAAAGGTCATTGAAGAGTTTTGTTTGCCATGATTGGGAATTGGCAAAAGTATGCCCGCACCAGTCAGACAGCAGCAGATTGTGCGAGAGGCTGTCAACTCGGAGGGGTAGCAAGTTTCGGCAGCGATGGGCGGTTGGAACCTTCTGGTTTCTGCGCCGTCAACCCCATAAGCATCTGCAGGCTAGTGAGCCTCTCGCTCACTTCCTTCGTGCTCCTTAGGAGCACTTCTCCACTGGTAAAAACAAAAAGCAGGACGAAGCAGGGAAAAAAAAAACCACAAAAAGCACAACACAACCACAAAACAACAACCAAACAACAAAAAAACAAACCAACCACAGAAAGAAAAAAAAAAAAAAAACAAAAAAAAAAAAAAAAATCAAAAAAAAAAAAACACCCCACAAAAAAAAAAACAACACAAACCACCACCCCACCACACAAAAAAACCAAAAAAAAAAAAAAAAAAAAAAAAAAAAAAAAAAAAAAAAAAAAAAAAACAAAAATTCGACGTACAGGCAATGTACATACAATACAGATCATGTGAGGCAATACATTTGTGGGAAACAATGTGCCAATCAGTACAGGATTCACATTGGTGCGCTTCAGACGTGAACTCCGAATTCGCTCTGAATTCAGAGCCCTGACTAGGCTTCAACATGCAAAATCTCTGAGTTAGCTTTGAACTCGCTCTGTTTTTCCAAACGTGCATGTGAACAACCGAGTTTGTAACTTGGACACGTGTGAACAACCGAGTTTAGCTCCGAATTCGGAGGCTTCTCGGAGTGAAAGTCAGAGTTGATTAGAAAACAAAAAACTGCGCAGAAAATTTACGACACAGCGCGTGAACCTCCCCAAAGTGATAAAAGCTGCTTGGCTAAATAAAATTTCTCCCCTTGTGAATGACAAAAAGAAGCGCGCCGTGTTTAGACAGACGACAGAGCAAAAACGTTATGTGTGAACAACCGAATTACGCTCCGCGAATTCAGAGGCTCCTCGGAGTGAACTCGCTCGGAGCAAACTCAGAGCATGTCTGAACCACACCATTATTTGGACTTTGGATGATTTGTTGTTTGTACCTGTCAGCTGTTTATCTCAGCCTTTGCCGCCACTAAAGAAAGAGTGGTACTGAATTTAGTCTATTATGTAAAATAGAGCAACATAGGACCTCATAAAGTCGTCAATTTGCGCTTTGAGAATTTTTGAATTCTATGACGTCATCAACTAGGGTGAAGGGGTAAAGTAGGTAGATCGAACTTACAGTTGCCATGTACGGGGTAAAGTAAGTTGAACATACCTTTTTCGCCTGTCGCAGTGTGCAGCATTTCTGCGTGTACACAACATACATATCTATCTATCTATGCACAAGAAGGGTGATGGCGCGTTCACCAGACGTCCGTACGTCTGTACGTCCGTCGTCAACTCATAGAATGGGTTGACGAATGGACGGATGTGTTGACGAACGGACGGATGGCAGAACTCTATGAGTTGACGGCGGACGTACGGACGTCTGGTGAACGCGCCATGACGCGCGAGAAGCTCAACCGCTCTTACGCATGCAGGGTAACATGGGGTAAAGTAGATCGAACTTATGTTGCTGTGTACTGCATATCGGCATGTAAAGTAAAGTAAAGTAAAACAACATATCCGTACATGACACGCAGGGTAGGTGGGGTAAAGTAGGTTGAACTTACATACTGTTGCCTGTCGCATTGTGCAGCATTTCTGCACATACAAAACATATATATTATCTATCTATGCACAAGAAGGGTGACGCGCGAGAAGCTCAACCGCTCTTACGCATGCAGGGTAACATGGGGTAAAGTGGATCGAACTTACAGTTGCGTGTAGGGTACTATGGGGTAAACCCAGACCCCAGACACAGTGTAAAGCTGGACACCTAAGCTTTTCTGAACTTGACACTTCAGCAATTGATACAACATGGAAGTTCATTTGAAAGAGGAGAGTACAAGGAATCGATTGGTAGAATACTTGTCTCAATCGGTCGTATGTTTGCTGAGAAATACTAGGTGTCCAGGTTTACCCCCATGTCCCGGTTAAATGGTGCATTTTCCAATATGATCTGAGATAATTTCACATGTGCAAAGATAAATAAAATGCATAACAGGCGCAAGCACATACAGTCTATGCTAGAAAATAGTCTATGCTACGTATGCTAGAAAATAGGCTATGGCGCAGGCAGAAAACAAAACGCAAGTTGATTACAGGAAAAAAGAAGGCAGGTGAAGGAAGGAAAGAAGAGGGAGGGCGAGGGAAATCGGCAGAATGGAGAGAAGTGAGTCAGACCATAAAAATGGACACACAACAATGGCAATAGCAAATAATGACACTATTCGCATTATTAGCAGGTTATTGGAGCACCGTCACTGTCAAGTTTCAAAATTTTCAGAAAAGGAGACCAAAAATTTTGCACCTCTAGCTGTTGATATTCACCTCTCTCGATATAACAGAGTGTGCATTTCTCAACCTGGGCATGGCTAAGGTGCAGTATTTATCACACTCACACACGGCACACCTGTAGTAAATTTTGTACAAGATTTACAAAGAACTTGCAAGTTTTCTTTTTTCTTGCAAGTATCATGTAGATTATGGGAAAAAATTACTGCAGCTGTGCTGGAGATGAGTGTGATAAATAAATACTGCGCCTTAGCTATGTGCAGGTTGAGAAACACACACGCATACACGCACTATATTGCAAGCAGTCTTTTCTTGTCAATTCAGGAGAAAGTTGTTGTCCGTTTTGTCGTCTGTTATTGTATGGTTGTTGCCGGTTCAGACAAAAAACAGTACAAAAATGGACAATAAACCGACAACAAATGGACAAAACGTGTTGTCGGTTTGTTGTCCATTCCGACAACACCCATAAAAACGGACAACAAATGGACAACAAATTTGTTCATGTTGCCAACAATGACGCCTCCTCGGGGTATATGTTATGCGGTACACCATGCAACACACCCCACCACGTTTTTATATAGAATTTACCCCACTTTACCCTGTGCGTATTCATTCCTCTCTCTGTAAACGCATGCCTATACGCAGTTTCTTATCAGGTGTGTAACAATGGCAGGACAATGTTTCATGTTACACAACACACGTGGTAAACCACCCAACACGCCCCATGGCGCTTCTATAGACTTTACCCCACATTACCCCGTGTGTGTTCATTTCATTCCTCTCCCTGTAAACGCGTGTCTTATAAGCAGTACTGTATGTTCTTGGCGCGTCGCATAGGCAGGGAAATGTTGTACCACACACAAAAGTGGTAAACTACACAACACACTCCACCATGCTTTGATAGACTTTACCCCACTGTACCCTGTGTACATTCATTCCTTCTCTGTGTAAACGCGTGCCTTTATGCAGTTGGTACCTGACCTGGCGTGTCGCATAGGTGGAGCAATGTTACACATTACACCTCACACAAGTGGTAAACCACGCAACTCGCCCACCGCTTTCATATGCTTTTCCCCACTTTTCCCTGCGTGGATTCACTCCTCACTCTGTAAACCCGTGCTAATACGCAGTATGTACCTGGTGTGGTGTAATTTCCTTTTCAATGATAGCTTCTTTTGGACGGCATTGCATAAGTGTGTGTGTGTGCATGTGTAGTAAAAGGCAAAGATGGCAGATAGCTGGGCAAAAGCAGTTTCCCCTCTAATAAAACGTATATGCTATTGCTCATGTAGCCATGCTACAAAAGCAGTATTGCCCAACTTTTCATCTTGCTTTATTGCCTGGACTACACATCTTTCCTGTATCCTTGATGCCACACTAAATCAATTATGCCCAAAGAGATGACCCCTGCCTGAAAGCTAATTGTTGATTCAAGTGTGTTGATAGAATTTTGTTGAATTGAAGCAACACTTTGTTTGGAAAATTAGCAATTGTTGATCGATTCCGGATAAGTCAACAAATTTCAGTGTTGCTTCATTCTCTAAAAAAAAACTTCCAACAAAACCGGCCTCGAAAAGTTGTTTCGAGTTTCGCAAAAAAATTTGGCTTTCAACAATTTTTTGTTGAATGCAGAATTCAATCAACACGCTAAGAAACAATTAGTAATTGTTGAAAGAAACGCCAAAAAGCCAAAAATGGACCGAATCAACAGTAAAGGAAGATAATAATAAAAATAATAATAATAATAATAATAAAAATAATAATAATAATAATAATAATAATAATAATAATAATAATAATAATAATAATAATAATAATAATAATAATAATAATAATAATAATAATAATAATAATAATAATAATAATAATAATAATAATAATAATAATAATAATAATAATAATAATAATAATAATAATAATAAATAATAGGGGTGTATGATGGTCAGGCGGCCAGCCGACAGCGGAGTTTATTACACTCAACTCATGGCATCACGCTATATCTGTTCTGCAGGACCGCGTGCTTTGTTGACTATTCCAAGAATAATATAACCACCTAACATGAATGAAACACTACACGCGCTAAAAACAATTGATCCCTGAAGCATTTTGACTTGATTATAATCATTGATGATTACAATCAAGGAACATTGATTAGAATAGAGGGTTTTATTTTTTAGCGTTTCCTTGATTATGATGTGCGTATATTGTTTTCTACTTTCCTTGATTGTAACCGGAAGAAAATGAACATTTATGTACATGGCCTCCTAGCTATCTCTTTTCCGTTTTGAGATATCTTCATTATTCCTCATTTTTTTCGAAGTTTTTGAAATTCAAATTTTTGGTGGGAAAAGAAAAAGGAGATAGCCCAAATTGGCCTGTCTTCATTTCGGTATCGTTTTTGAAATTTTTTGAGGATAGCCTCTTTATTTAGGGTTGCCAAATTTATTGAGGATAGGTGCAGCTGCAACTATCTCCTTTTCAGACGTCAGCAAAAACGTGAGACGGTCCCTTCAAAAAACGAAGTGGCCATCTCAAACCATTACTAGCGCACACACACATTATGCATTGTGTGTTGTACCTACACACATTATGCATACGTTTACATTAGATAATATACAGGCATCTCTAATCAGAGCATGCCATGAGTGCATAAGCCCTTAGTATATATACAGTACATACTACAACAGATGCTGTACATTCGTCTTTCTTGTGTCATGTACAGGATAATCAAGAGGTGTTTCACTTCTGTATTTGCACTATCAGGAGCAGTGGCAGCTAGTACTCAAGAAGTACATAAGCTCTTACGTATTTTATTCCATACATACTCAACAGCTGCTGTACATCTTTATTGTGTCATGTACAGTATAATCAAGAGCATTGTCACTTCTTTTTTTGTACTACCATATAGTATCAGGAGCTGGCAGCTAGCAAGTACTGTACTCAAGAAGTACATACTGGTAAGCTCTTATGTGTTTATTCCATATGTACTTACTACGACAGCTGCTGTACATCTATATTGTGTAATGTACAGTATAATCAAGAGGTTTTTTCACTGTGCTAGTAGTATCAGGAGCAGTGGTAGTTAGTACTCAAGAAGTACATAAGCTCTTACGTATTTATTCCATACATACTCAACTCAACAGCTGCTGTACATCTTTATTGTGTCATGTACAGTATAATCAAGAGGGTTGTCACTTCATTTTTTGTACTACCTTATAGTATCAGGAGCTGGCAGCTAGCTAGTACTGTACTCAAGAAGTACATACTGGTAAGCTCTTATGTATTTATTCCATACGTACTATGACAGCTGCTGTACATCTTTATTGTGTCATGTACAGTATAATCAAGAGGTTTTTTCACTGTGCTACCTTGTAGTATCAGGAGCAGTGGCAGCTAGTACTCAAGAAGTACATAAGCTCTTACGTATTTATTCCATACATACTACGACAGCTGCTGTATGTCTTTATTGTGTCATTACGGCCAGCATTGGAGACACAAAAACCGTAGCCACAGGCGGGGGGCGCAAGGGTCCTCAATCAGTCGGAAATCTTCGAAACAATGGAGAACCAGCAGGCTAGGTCACCAAAAAGCTGCCGATACTGCAAAAATATTATTTAAGGTCTCACACTATAGATCTCTGAGCCGTGGACTCCTGTACTACTACTGAAGTATCTGGTGATATCTAATTCCAGCTGTTTTCACTTCCTGACACCATACGATCATCCGTCTGCTTGTTTTCCGTTCGCTGTTTCCGCTCCAGTCGCGCTCTCTGCGCTCGTCTTCGTACCATGCAGGGACAACTGTCTATGCATGGACTTCTTGATAAATTCGGTCCAGGCTCTCCTGAGCCAACGAAAGCGAGTTGAGAGGAGATCAAGATAACGATCGAAAGCTTGTTACACGATCTCTTTGACGCGCCATAGAGCGCCTCTTGAAACGGCCTCTCCGTGGCGCTATTCTTGATTGAAACGATAACTTTTTCAAACACGTTTTTCTTGGATAACTTTGCGCAGAGGCAACGTAGAGAGGCGCCGCAGGTACCGATCGATTCCTCTCGTCAAGACGCGTTGAATGGTGTGCCGCATGTTGAAAAATACCCAGTGGTTCCTTCGGAACACCCAAATCGCATGGTTTTTATGGTGTTCTTTGGCGTGTCGTACTGCGCCGAATACAGGAGCGTTGGCACTGCAGTTTGGTGTACGTGTAGAGGAAGGGTTGTTCTTTATTCACACTATGACGGTTCACTTTTATCTTGCGTACAACAGCTACGACGAAGCCTCAAAGTTGGCTCCGAAACTATAGCGTGAGACCTTAAAGGGGGAATCTGGCGGGAATTTAGTACGGGAAGGGCAAATTTTTTATTTTTCATTTATTTGTGGCCTTTCCGACGTAGAATTTTATCCTCTTTCGATATAACCCCACATTCTGGAGCCGATTTTGCCTCTGTGAAGCGGCGCCCAGTTAGAAGGTCCAGGTTCCTGTGTCAGAATCGAACCCGTCAGTGCATCAAACCCGAATCGAAACTTCGCAGCGCATTAGCCACAGGCTGTTTAGTTTGTTATGTCAACTCGAAAATGCTAATAACTTCTGTTTTAAAGAAGGGATTTCAACCAAATTTTTTTTGGTAGAATCCGGAAACTTTAGGAAAAAAGCACGCAAAATTTCATAACTGAATCTAAAGTACGAATGGAATTATGAATTCTCAAACATTGGGGTCAAAATCGGCAGTGGCATGAAAAGCGCTCGATTTTCTAAGTCCACATAGGAGAAAGTGTGCTGTTCCTCTCCATTCAAGCATTCATTCGGATCTTCTGCAGCTTACAATGCCTAAACATTCAGGAAACATTGCCGCCATCCCAATGAACACGTTTGAAAAAGAGTATTTTCCAGAGTTTTGAAGACAGCTGCACAAGTGCTGAAGAGCGGAAGCGGGCACTTCGAAAAATAGGACCTGAAAAGGCGTCGCTTGTTTCATCGTTCATAGCGCATGTACATTAATGAAATTTTGTATGCTTGTTTCCTAAATTTTCAGGATTCTAATAAAACAATTTTGGTTGAAATCCCTTCCTTAAAACAGAAGTTATAAGCATTTTTGAGGTGACATAACATACTAAACAGCCTATATGTTCTGTATGTACATTGCTTCGTACTGTATTCTTGCACTCTGACCAAAGTAGCTCCTTGCTCTGACTAAATACCGCACTTGTCTGTCCGCCATTGTAATACTCTCTTGTATGTGGACTCGTCCGCTTACTTGAATGGGTTTGTGGACTTTGACAAATTAATAATAATAATAATAATAATAATAATAATAATAATAATAATAATAATAATAAATAATAATAATAATAATAATAATAATAATAATAATAATAATAATAATAATAATAATAATAATAAAATAATAAATTAATAATAATAATAATAATATAATATATAATAATTAATAATAATAATAATAATAATAATAATAATAATAATAATAATAATAATAATAATAATAATAATAATAATAATAATAATAATAATAATAATAATAATAATAATAATAACAAGGGTCCATAAGTTGTATAAGAGTGTACCTCGTAATAGAAGCGCCATGTTCAGAGCTACTCGCGCTAAGAGCCGAAAGACCTCCTGATTGGGAGGCCCCACCCCCCAAGTGGGATGTCCCACCCCCCAACTGAGGTGTCCCACCCCACAACTGGGGGGTCCCACCCCCCAACTCGGATGTCTTTTCAAATACTCCGAGGCGACGAAGACTGCAAGCGATGCCAAGTCGGAAGGCTCTTTGCAGTGTGCCCACTGAAGGGCAGCTACTGGCCCAAATAAATAACAGCAGGGTGTGGTGAAACATCATACTCGCAGGTTTTCCCAGACTGAGTGTAACATTACATTTTCGCAGTACTCAAGCCAACATACTGTATGTAGTGTAACGTTTTGCTGACGAATTCACTAAACCCGCGAGTTTGACGTTTCACCGCATCCTGCTGTTATTTATATGGGCCAGTAGCTGTCCTTCAGTGGGCGTACTGCAACGAGCCTTCCGACTTCGCATCGCTTATAGTCCTTGTCGCCTTGGAGTACCTATTTGAAAAGACATCCCAGTTGGGGGGTGGGACCCCCCAGTTGAGGGGTGGGACATCCCACTTGGGGGGTGGGCCTCCCAATCAGGAGGTCTTTCGGCTCTTAGCGCGAGTAGCTCTGAACACGCCGCTTCTATTATGAGGTACACTCTTATACAACTTATGGACCCTTGTTATTATTATTATCCCTTAGAAACACGGCCTGTTCCTACTATTTGAAATAGTAGGAATAAAGTAGTAGGTTTTATTTTTAATCCTACTAATAATTTTTATTCTTACTAAGACTTAGTTTCATGAAACCTGCAGAATTCCTACTGTTTCGAGGAAATTATTCCTACTATTTGGGCAAAAGAAATCCTACGATATATAGGCTAAAATTTCCTACTAATTCAGGAAATTCCTACGACTATTGTTCTGGGGTTTTAAAAAAATCCTACTAATTAGCCAAAATTCTTTCCAAATTGATCTTACTACTTCGAAATTCCTTCAATTTCAAATTAGTCCTACTATTTCGTCAAATATGAAGAATTTCCCGAATTAGGAAGATTATGACTGATTTTAATCTTTCTAATTCAAGAAATTATTCTTTCATATTTTTATTCCTACTAATTTCTTCCTGCTAATTGGTCGATAAATCCTTTTATTTCGATGATTATTCCTACAATTTCATGTAGAATCAGTACAAATACAAGCATGTATGTTTGACATGTGCGTTACAGATGCTGTTTTTCTAGATGTATGACAAGGTTTGTGGTATGCATGACTGTGAGCCAAATCTGTTAAAGCTGTTTTCGATTCTGTGTATCTCATGGTTGTGATAAATCACAACATTGAAGTCGGGTGGCCAACTATCCAGTGGTCGTAGCACATCTTTAAAGTTCGCAAGCCAGTTCTTCAACATTCCTGCCATAGTGTGACACGGTTTCACAGATCGGGCACATAACTATGCAGGGCTCTTAACTCTGTGGACTTCATGGTGTAAGTTGGGTAGCTAACTATCCAGTGGTCCACCAGCCAGTTCTAACACGTTCCTGCCATAACGCGACAGGGTTTCACAGATCGGGCACATAACTATGCAGTGCTCCAAACTTTTTGGACTCCATGGTGTTTGAAGTTGGGTAGCTGAAGAACTATCCAGTGGTCCTAACTCATCTTAAAAGTTCGCAAGCCAGTTCTAACACATTCCTGCCATAATGCAACAGGGTTTGACAGATTGGGCACATAACTTTGCAGTGCTCTGAACAACTCTGTGGACTCCATGGTGTTTGAAGTTAGGTAGCTAACTATCCAGTGGTCCTAACTCATCTTAAAAGTTCAGGAAACTTAAAAGTTAAAAGTTCTTAAATCTTAAAAGTTCATCTTACAAACAACATCTTCACTGGTGCGCTTCAGACGTGAACTCCAAATTCGCTCCGAATTCGGAGCCCTGACTATGCTTCAACATGCAAAATCACAGAGTTCGCTCCGAACTCGCTCCGTTTTTCGGAACGTGCATGTGAACAACCGAGTTTGTAATTCGAAGTCGTGTGAGTCATTGATGTTTGTTTCGGATCAAAACAAAGTCTTTCCAAACTCAGAGTGAACTTGCTCAGAGCAAACTCGGAGCACGTATGAAGCGGGCCACTGTTGTAGTCAGAAAATTGAAACCTATGAATTCCTATCACATATTCTGCCAAATAGTAGGAGTTTGTATGTATATTTCAATTTTTAGTGCTTGTATGCAAAATTAGAAAGCATGATGTAAACTTAGTGCATCCACCCCCGACCCAACACTTCCCATTCCAGGTTGTCAAGATTGTCACATTCCTGTTTGTTGTTTGAGTTCTGGAACTTTGGACACATCTGTACAGCACAGCACAACATCCTGACAATCTTGAGTAATCCTGAAGGTGGCTTGGCTAGCTTAGCTTCAGGGGAATGACCCCTAAGAAAGCCAGTTGAATCTACATAGAGATGCAACAAGGAACTGCAGTGGAATTGCAGCTGCAGTTGCTAAGCTCAGCATTTTACTGTTGAAAATTGAAACCTAAGAATTCCTACAATTTCACACATTTGGCCAAAATATAGTAGGAATTCCTAGTACTATTTCAATTTTTAGTGCTTGTATGTATGGAAAATTGAAGACATGATGTCAACTATTAAATGAGGTGTGGAATGTATTCTTGCATTTTTTGATTAATTTGTAATTTATTAATTGACAGTTGGTGGCATGGCATTTCCACCACACAGGGCAAGCAAAACATCTGGAAATCGTTGTCTCTAGCTAGCCTCTATTTTTCTCCCTCGAAAAACGGAAGAGAAATGGGAGAATGGTGAAATGAAGAGAGGAGGAGAGATTTTTATACGTTTTTGGAATATATAATATATAGAAGGTAAAACAAGCCATGCATGCAAAAGGATACTTGTGCAAATCATGCAAATCAAATCAAATGCAAATCTCTTGTGCAAGCCATGGGGATCGCTGGCACCGAGTTGCAGAAACCAGGTCAGTTTGGAAGCATCCTTGCATCCTGTCTTCCTGCATCCTTGCTTCAACTTTTCTGTTCTAATGCTTCACTATGCCAACACTCACCTGTCTCAATTTTCTTTTTTTTCCTTTCTTTTCTTACTTTGTTATGACCCCCCTCATGCAAATAAAAGGCTGTTTCAACAAGTGTGTTACAACGGTTCAGTTGTAACAGTGGCATCTCGTGGTTGGGCAAAAAGTACTTGTAACAAATTGAGTGTTACAACTATATTGCTTTTCAATTTCAAGTTTGAATTTCAAAATTGAGTGGGAGAGCGAGAGCCGCAATGCATGGTTCGACGAAAATGAAAGGAAAAGAATAGAAGAAAATTTCAAAACTTTCAAGATAGCAGCACGGCGCACACAATATTTCAAGATGACATCAAGCAGATTTTGCCAGGAACTTTTTCCCGCGTTTTTGTTGTTACAACGTTTTCCTCTTCTTACTTTTCTAGGGTTGGCGCCAATTTGTTACAAGTTCAAAAATTTGTTACAACTTTTTCACTTGTAACCAGTCAAAAAATGCAGTTGTTATAACCACTGTTACATCTACTGTTACAAGTTGCCACAAAGTCGATGCAATGATGAAGCGAAAGAGTAGGAAAGAGTTGTAACAAAAGCTGTAACTTTAGTAAGCGCGCCAAAAACGCGCCAAAAACCAAAAGCTGTAACTTTTTCGCGCCAAAAAACCGACTTGATGCAAAGGGTTATGTAGGGACACGTAGCATGACATCGTTTTTCTCAACTGTGTTTATGAGGAAAAAGCTGAGACAGAATGAAATGATTGGCTGATGCAATACCTATGTCATTGCAAAATGATTGGATGATGCAATATTGCGTCATATTGCATCATTGTGGATCTTCAAGGATTTTTTAAAATAGCAGGATTTTCGATGAGGTGTCACAGCAGAAAAAGTAAATTAGTAGGAAATTCGTGTTATAGGATTTGTGTGGAAAAATCAACCCGAATTGGTATCGTATAAAAGAAATGCATTTGACACCGATAAGTAGTACATAGAGAAGGTTGGGCATAAAGATTGCATACCAAACATGGGGTGATATCCATTTATTTGCTTTGTTTGTTCCTCCAAACAATTGGGATACATCAATGTGCTTTGATTTTCCCGGCAAGCAAAGTTATAGACACGGTAATTTGTGCCACAAAAACCAAAAGTGAGTTTGTAGGAATTTCACGTTGTAGGATTTTTGCGAAAATATGGACTCCAAAATGGTAGGATCTTTGTCAAAAATGTCGTAGGATTTATTTTGGACAAATTTGGTTAATTCCTACAATCTCAGAAAAAAACTTACTAAAAATTCCTACATATTCAAATGCGTGTACTAGGAATTTTTTCGTAAGAATTATAGGCCAAAAAATTCTTCACTTCTATAGAAGTGATGCGGTCATCTAAGGGTTATTAAGCGGACGAGTCCACATACAAGAGAGTATTACAATGGCAGACAGACAAGTGCGGTATTTAGTCAGAGTGCAAGAATACAGTACGAAGCAATGTACATACAAAACATATAGTACATACAATGTGCAGGCGTTCATAGATTTAAAGGGAAGATCTGGCGGGAATTTAGTACGGGAAGGGCAAATTTTCATTTTTCATTTATTTGTGGCTATCCGACGTAGAAATTTATGATCCTCTTTCGATATAACCCCACATTTCTGGAGCCGATTTTGCCTCTGTGAAGCGGCGCCCCAGTTAGAAGGTCCAGGTTCCTGTGTCAGAATCGAACCCGTCATCGTCGCCTTTGGCTAATGCGCTGCGAAGTTTCGATTCGGGTTCGATGCACTGACGGGTTCGATTCTGACACAGGAACCTGGACCTTCTAACTGGGGCGCCGCTTCACAGAGGCAAAATCGGCTCCAGAATGTGGGGTTATATCGAAAAAGGATAAAATTCTACGTCGGAAAGGCCACAAATAAATGAAAAATAAAAAATTTGCCCTTCCCGTACTAAATTCCCGCCAGATTCCCCCTTTAAATAATATTTTTGCAGTATCGGCAGCTTTTTGGTGACCTAGCCTGCTGGTTCTCCATTGTTTCGAAGATATCCGACTGATTGAGGACCCTTGCGCCCCCCGCCTGTGGCTACGGTTTTTGTGTCTCCAATGCTGGCCGTAGCCACCCCGCGGCCGTGGTATGTACTAGCCATACCCTCAGGGTGGCTGCAAGGGGCTGTTGCGGCGAGGCAGCCACCTGAGATCATGGAGGGAGTAAGCCGATTTCGTGATTGCATCGCATTTTATTCGGACAGCCCACGACCGAGCCAAAACCAACGTACTCGTATCAGAAATAGTAGAACATTACATACCGTAAGGTGAGGTATGAAATGAACACGGCCGAAGGGTAAGGAGTCTTGGAGTTCATGACTGACTCTGTGGCGGCCGTGCAGTGCCCGCGTGCAAAACCGCCGCGGTCCCGCAGGCTAAGGTGGGTATAGGATCGACTTAAGCTTACCTGATACTTGTATCTTAAAAATAATTTCATATTTTAATTCAAATGAATAAAAATGATGGATTTTCAATCATTTTATTTCATTTAAAATTATATTTAAAGTCAGTGTAAGGGCGTATATTTTATCTAAATTTTGTACATTTTAGATAAATCATTTAAATGAAAATTTAAATAAAATATAAAATGATTCGGGCAATATTTAAGTAATTTGAGCCTATACTCATGATATTTTTGTCCTTTTTTGTTGATTCCTGTCATTCTTGCATAAAAACACAAAATTTCAATGACTATCTGTGACAGTACAGCTCCGTTTTGATCTCTAGTTCATAGTTTCTCAATTTTGACTGGAAAAAATGGTCCGACAAAAATCATTTTATATTCAAATTAAACTCATTTAAATGACTGTTTTTCCTTGTCATTTTATTCAATATTCTATTCAAATTCATCCGCTGAAAAATATTTTATTTTTAATCAAAAATCAGTAAATTTCATCATTTTTAAGATACTACCTGATACGTGGGGTTCCGGACAATCGAGATAGCCGCAACCGTCGGAGCATACCCAATCATAACAGCATTCTAGAAAACAGTGCAGTACAACACGTAAGGCCTATGCAATGTACGGTTTCGCACGTCGGTAGGTACGTACGTACTACACGTAATACACACTTTCATGCAGGGTTCAACTTCCACCTGTTCCGCTGAAAGAATGTAGAGAGACGTGTGCTGTCACTGAAGAATTTTTCTTGAAAGCTTATGATGGAGATTGTAATGCTTATTTTATTTTGCGAGAAAAAAATCTTCCATGACTTTGGCAATCTCTGCACTGTCTCAATACATAATACAAGTATTGCATGTTTCAAGCGTGTCTTCGTCTTCCCTTGCCCTCGTCATCGCAATACCAATTAAAAGTATTTCTGACAATACTTACTTCCACACAGCGCTACATCCACTGCGATATAAGTGAATAGACAGAATGTAACCATCCCCTTGATCAACCAACATGCCATGATGGCAAAGCAGCGGAGGAAAGATGAGTACTATGTGGTAATCTGTACTATTTAGAGCTTTTTAGGGTAGGGGACTACGTAGGGTTATTGTAATTGGTACAGAACTGACAGATATAGAGAGCAAGCCGAGAAGGAAAACTTGCCAGATGTGCCACAGCTCATGGTGATGCAAGCTGGATGGATACACTACATGACATACGCATTTCTACATTTCGTATCGTCGTGCATTGGCTATGTTTGTTCTTACTATGAAAACTTGTTGGTTGATGAAGCGCTCGAATCAGTGAAGTATGCCGTTTTTCTGTTTCACACCGGCACGTGTACTGTACATAGTACGTCTAACGGTAGCAAAATTCGGTTAAAGGCAAGGGCTACCCCAACATCGACTTACGAATTTCGAATTCAAACCCATCCTATCAAAAACTATACTATCCGTTCTCGAGTTATTCGATGATAAAGGTTGCAAATTTTTAGTACTGAAGGCGACGTCGGGAACCGTTACGGTAGGTCAGTTTTGAAAAGGGTTAGTTGGAAATACAGCGCCTTTGTTCCTGTTTTTGCTTTTGGGACTTCTACTCTATCTCTGGGGAGCCTGAAAAAATGTTCCCTACGGTCCGGGCCACAGTCCATGCAGCCAATGTGCTGCATTTACAATTCTACCCTTTTCACTAGCCACGGAAACACATACCGTAACGGTTCCCGACGTCGCCCCCAGTACTGAAAATTTGCAACCTTTATCATCGAATAACTCGAGAACGGATAGGAATTTTGAAAAGCGGTTTTTTGCAAAAGACTCGAATAAAAATACAGTTTTTGATTGGATGGGTTTGAATTCGAAATTCGTAAGTCGATGTTGGGGGTAGCCCTTGCCTTTAAAGCAAAGTAAGGAGCAAGCTTTTGCGCTCCCGGTGATCAAGTGCACAAGTACATAGTAAGCGTTACAATTTCAAAATAAGTTTTCAATTCAACACATTGCGTAATAGTACATATTATACGTAAAATTTTCTGCGACTGCATAGTGCATACGCACGACAAGCCATTGCCATAGCCAAGCCAAAGACACATAGCCCCTAATTATCGCTTACCACTTGTATTGGGGCTATCTACTGAACATTACAGTATGTATCGTACATTGGTTGGTAAATTACTTTTCTGCGTGGTTTCGAAACATCCACAAGCTACATCCACTGCGATATAAGTGAAAAGATAGAGGGTAGCGATCCACTTGTTCAACCATGCCATGATGGCAAAGCAGCTGGAGAATAGATGAGTGTATGCACGTATATGTACTGTATGTACAGTGTGTTACTATACTAACTGTACTATTTTAGAGCTTGGGTTATTGTAATTGTTGAACCAACAGCAGATATGGAGAGAACGAGCGAGAGAGACTTAGAAGAGCAGGAGCTGCTTCAAATTCGAAGCGAAAATTGCACACGGATCAGCAAAATGAGCATACCGTATCAACCGAAACGCTTTAGTTTGTACATGTAATTGCCGGTACGTATGTATGTACACTTACATTAGGTACGTTCTGTACTGTAAAGCTGCTCTACGTGACAACGAGCTGCTGCTTGTAATATTGCACGCGATCAGCAAAATGAGCATACTGAACCAACCGAAAGCGCTTATTTTAGTTTGTGTACTACATGCGTTGCCGGTCGGTACGTACCTTCCTGTGTATGTATGTACGTACCGTGGCTACGTGCATTACATCTTATGTGTCGTACTGTGAACCGTGAAGCTGCTGGTGACGAGACGAAGCGCTAGACCAGTGAAGGGTGCCGTTTTTTTCTGTTTCACACCGGTACGGTAACAAAACACCGGTGCGGTAACAAAAATACCGGTACGGTAACAAAATTCGGTTTTAGGCAAAAGTATCCCCGAAAAGTTCAGGTTGTCGATGGATGGTTAGCGAAGTCTCGTCACAGGCTAGTCTCGTCACAGGCCCATACATAGGCGAGTCTCGTCACAGGCTAGTCTCGTCACAGGCCCCTACATAGGTGAGTCTCGTCTCGTCACAGGCCCCTACATACAGTAGGCGAGCCTCGACACAGTGAGTCTCGTCACAGGCCCCTACATAGGCGAGCCTCGGCACAGTGAGTCTCGTCACAGGCCCGTACATATAGGCGAGTCTCGTCACAGTGAGTCTCGTGTCGTCACAGACTCACTGTGATGAGACTCACCTATGTACGGACCTGTGACGAGACTGGCCTGTGACGAGACTCGCCTATGTGCGAGCCTGTGACGAGACTTCGCTAACCATCCATCGACAACCTGAACTTTTCGGGGATGGGCTTTGCTTGATAAAATTCTCAATGCAACATGCAACACATTGCGTACCTACAAGACTACGACTGCATACGTACAGAGGTTACATTCAGAGCACGTACGTACGTACGTATTGTCGGGTCTTATGACAATGTTGAACAGTTGTTGTTGTACTTTTACAGTCTGAAGTAACGTAGCCAATGCGTTAAACCTGCTCATCTGCTATCCATCCTGCTTGCTTACTTTTCGCATTATTATTACATTGGCTAAAAGTTGGTATTTACTTCGCAGCCACGCCTTTCGTAGCTTGTGCTGTGCGTTGGTCCGATAGCCGAGCTGTCCGTTATGTCGCAAATTTCCACTGAGCCCCTGGTGGCGAACTTGCCGATTTGGGTCAAAATAGGCGCAGCCACTGCCGTCGGCCTGATCTCTGCTTACTGGTTGCTCAAAAGTTACCTCCGCCGTTCGAGGCGTCGCCCTCTGACCCGGAACTTCGTCAAAGATGTCGTCTACCTCTATCAATTTCCGCCCACCCCTGTCATTGTAAATCTAGCACCTTATTCGCTCAAGCTGGAGACGTGGCTACGCATGTGCGGGATAAAGTATGAGGTACGTGCGAACTCTTTTGTCCGGCGGCATAGCTCAATTGGTAGAGGCAGCATTGGCCTTGTAAACCGAATTCGCGGGTTCGAGCCCCGCTGCCTTTTTATTGGACAGTTTTCCCTTCCCCTAGGGGTTGGGGCTTCCGTTCACCTCGCGACACTTAAATCTGACTTGTACACACACAAACATGTCATGTACAGTATGTATGCATTGCATATGTACGCATAACTGCCTATACTATGTATGTGAGGGGCTCGAGACCTCAGACTAGTATTGACTTTATGTAAATGGATTGCTATTATTTTTGGGTAATTTAAGACATGTTTCTGGTGTATTTTTCTTTACTCCCCGCGGCGGCGCGAAAAGCATATGCCCTCTATCGTCCAGGGCCGTTTATTGCTTCCCCTTTAACTGCGCCGCTGCTCAAATAAAGAGAAAATACATTTTTTGTGGGCCAATTGACGCAGGAAGAGGACCGCTGATCAAGGGCAGCAATTTTAGAGGGCGAATATCAACAAGCTCAGTCCTATTTCTGTAGGCAAGTACGCATGTATGAAAAAATGCACAAATCGTTTCGTTTTCAAGCAGAGAGTTAATGTCAATTTCTTGGAGATTATGGGAGGAATATAGATGTATAGATAGTTGTACTAAAGCTGCTGCTTGCAACTTTTAAAAAGACAATTTGATGTGCTCAAGAGTAGAATGAAAATGCTGCATGGTTTTTATTGCTGCTGCTTTGATTACGAACATAAAGACAAAATTTGAATGTAAGCTTATGATTGAAAAGAAATGATTGTGTAATGTATTAGTAATAAATGCTGTAATGTGAGAAAAGGGGAGAGTTTGGGGAATATTGTTAGAGCAGGCAAAGAGGGCGTTCTTCTTTCCTGGCGGTAAAAGGGCTCAGGGCATCTTTCTCTTTATGCGGGCGGCGGCGCGATTAGAAGGGGAAGAAAAATGGCGTGGGGAAGAAATAGAGTGACGGCTCTCGCGCCCCGAAGGGAGTAAAGAAAATACAGAAAGGTCGGTTGAAGAAAATACAAAAAAAGGAAAAACATAGGCGACCTCTTTCTCTCTGAGCCCCTCATGTACCGTACGTAACGTGGTATGTATGCATGCATGCGCGCCAATGCTATGCATGCTGTGTTCAGTGTTGTGTGTGTACGTCCACAAGATGTCGGTCACTTTTCTTTCAGAATAAGTACGTAATTCGCACCCAATCAACAGAGGGAACTCTTCCATTTGTGGAACTGAACGGTGAAGAATACGTGGATTCCAACTTGATTATTCGGGACCTGGCTAGAATATTCAACAAGGAAGATGTGGATGCAGGTTTAACACCTGAACAACGAGCGATGGCGCACGCAGTGGAAGCGATGATCGAACAGAACCTTTTCAAGTAAATCTGCTGAAGCATCATACTCACAAGTTTACCCAAATGTGTTCTTTTTCTGTTGCTCATAAAATTATTGATCGTTTTCAGGGGGTTTTCGTGTATTCGCTACACAGAACACATGGAAGAGCTGTTATCAGAACGGGTGTTTGGCTTCAAACGTCCATGGTATATTCAGATCGCCATGCCCTTAGTTGGACGTATGCTACGGAAACAGGTAAATTCTTCTGCTCAATATACCTAGCCATTAGAGCAGAGCTACGTCTAGGTAGTGTTCATACGTATGCTGGAATGTTTCAGAGAATGACAGGGTTAAAAGCTGCGGGAATTGGCAAGCACAGTCGAGATGAAATTGTGAACATTACTAACTCAGATCTTCGAGCCTTGTCGGAATTGCTAGGGAAGAAAAAATATCTCTTTGGAGACAAGCCACATACAGTGAGAGCATACCATCTTGTTTCGTTGTTTTACCGTACCCGTACCGTACCCCTCAAACAGCAATGGTCTGTAAGAATCTAGTTTTCTTTTGCAGGTTGATTTGACCGCTTTTGGCACTTTGGCTCAAATTATCTACGTTCCTTCAGATACTCCGTTCATACGACTGATGAAATCAGAGCTACCCAACCTCATCGAATACTGCCACCGAATTCGCGATCAATTTTATGAGGAACAGAGAAGAATTTGGGGTTTGTGGTATGTGCTTAGAGTTTATTGGGTTTGTTGTTCGTTCATCGTGCGCAGTGTGTTGTGGTGTTGTTTTTTGTTGTATTCTAGCAGGTGATATGTGGTGTATTTGGTTCGTTTAGAGTTTTGTTGATTGGGTGGGATTAGTACTTATTTGAAGAAGTGATATTGTGGGTAAAAAATGAAGTGTAGTTGGGTGTGTTAGTTAGTAGGTATGAGGGGCTCAGAGAGAAAACGTCCTCCAGAACTGAGTATTCGACCTTTACTCGCTAAATGGTATTGCTATCCTATTTTTGGTGTAATTTTCTTCAACCGACACTGTTTCTGGTGTCTTTTTCTTTTTACTCCCTTCGCGCGGCGCGAGATAACATTATGCCACTCTATTTTCTGTCGCCAACGGGCCAGTTTTATTGCTTCCCTTACTAATCCGCGCCGCCGCCCGCAATAAAGAGAAAGATGACCATTGTCTCTTGTGTGAGCAACTTTTACCAGCCAAGGAAAGAAGAACGCCCTTTCTTTTTTTGAGCCAACTTGAGCAGCCAAATTTCAAGAGAAAAGCGGAATATGCACACCAAAACTCGGTCCCCTTAATTTTCATAGGCACATGCACAGCATGTTATGTACGTAAGTACTTGTACACAATCATTTCGTTTTCAATCAGTAGAGCTAATACATGTCAAATTTTTGGTCATGATTATAGGTTACGGTAATAAAGCAGCAGCAATACAAAACCATGCAGCATTTTCAATTAATGCTTACTCTATGAGGCACAGTCAAAGTTGGTCATTGTTATGAAAAGTTGCAAAGCAGCAGCTTTAGTACAAACTATGCTAGTAACATATTATATTACGTAACATAATCATGACCAAGAAATTACATGTAAACTCTACTGCTTTTAAAAACAAACGATTTGTGCAAGATTTATGTAGTACATAACATGCGGTACATGTGCCTACAGAAGACTAGCTTGGTAGTAAATTCGCTTGCCTCTCAAACATTTGCTCTCCAATTGGATAACGAGGGGCCTTCTTTCTTGGCTGTCAAATTGGCTCACACAAAGACATGTCATCTTTCTCTTTATTGGAGCAGCGCGCAATAAGTAAGGGGAAGCATAAACTGGCGTTGGTGGACAGACAATAAGGGCAAAATCGCTTATCTCGCGCGCACGGCGAAGGGAGAAAAAGAAAAATACACCAGAAACAGTGCGGTTAGAAAATTACACAAATAGGTGGTATTTAGTAGTTATTTTGAGGGTTTTTTTGGCTACATACATATATAGGCAGTTATGCGTACATATCAATCATACATACTTACATGACATGTTTGTGTGTGTACAATCAGATTAAGTGTCGCGAGGTGAACGGAAGCCCAACCCTAGGGAAGGGAAAACTTCAATAAAAAGGCAGCGGGGCTCGAACCCGCATTCGGTTACAAGGCCAAGCTACCTCTACCAATTGAGCTATCCCGGACGAAAGAGCGCACGTACTCATACTTTATCCCGCACATCGTACCCGTCTCCAGCTTAGCGAATAAGGTGCTAGATTTACAATGACAGGGGTGGGCGGAAATTGATACAGGTAGACGACATCTTTACGAAGTTCCGAGTCAGAGGGCACGCTCAACGGCTGAGGTAACTTTTAGCGACCATAAGCAAGAATCAGGCCGACGCAGTGGCTGCGCCTATTTACCCAATCGGCAAGTTCGCCACCAGGGGCTCAGTGGAAATTTGGAGCATAACGGACAGCTCGGCCTATCAGACACGAGCCAGAGTACGAAAGGCGTGGCTGCGAAGTAGGCCTAAATATAACTTTTAGCCAATGTGAAAATAATAATGCGAAGAGTAAGCAAGCAGGATGGATAGCAGATGAGCATGTTTTAACGCATTGGCTGCGTTGACTTCAGACTGTAAAAGTAGGTACATAACAACAACAACTGTTCAACATTGTCATAAGACCCGACAATACGTACGTACGTACGTACGTGTTCTGGATGTAACCTCTGTACGTATGCAGTCGCAGTCTTGTAGATACGCAATGGTTGCATGTTGTATTGAGAATTTTATCAAGCAAAGCTCATCGAAAAGTTATTATTGTGGTGGTTAGGAGTCTCGTCACAGGCTGGCCGCAGCGGTAGGCAGTACTGCGTCGCAGAGGTAGTCAAGTTCGTCACGTAATTGGTGTTCATGCCGCAGTGGTCTGTGGAGAGTAGTGGTCGCTCTATGTAGGGCTGTGGGTCGTGTGGACTTCGCCTTTGTAGGGGCTGTGGGGCGAGGTGTGTAGAGGCTCGCTATGTATGAGGGCTGTGAGGAGACTCGCCTATATAGGGGCTGTGAAATAATGTGAGAACTCGCTATGTATGGGCTGTAAAGACTTAGTGTGAGGTGTATTGTGTTTTGGGGATACTTTTGCCTAAAACCGAATTTTGTTACCGTACCGGTATTTTTGTTACCGCACCGGTGTGAAACAGAAAAACGGCATCCTTCACTGGTTCGAGCGCTTCGTCTCGTCACCAGAAGTTTCACAGAACGAAACCATATAATGTAATGCACGTAGCCACGGTACGTACATACATACATACACACACACAGGAAGGTACGTACCGGAGGAGATATTGGTACGTACCAGAGGAGAACATAAGCCCCTTACGGCCCTTAAATTCTGTATGCGCTCATATTTGAATCCTTTTGTTCGGTAGCAGTGTTACCTGCAGCCACCTCGTTGCCACATATAACCATGCTTTACCACACTGAACGTACCAAGCCCAAGCTAACCATACATACTTACCGGCAATACATGTAAAAACTAAGCGTTTCGTTATCAACGCCTGTAATTTCATTTTGCTGATCCATCTACAAATTTTGCTTAAAATCTGGGCACATTCTTGGGTTTCAGGGACAAAATGTCAGCTTGATATCTACTGTAATGCGGAAGTTATAAGACTGGATCATTAGGGAGATCTAGGTACGTGAGACACCTTGTAGTACAGTTAGTAACACACTGTACATACAGTACATATACGTACGTACATACACTCATCTATTCTCCAGCTGCTTTGCCATCATGGCATGGTTGAACAAGTGGATCGCTACCCTCTATTTTTTCACTTATATCGCAGTGGATGTAGCGATGTGTGGATGTGGCGACACCACGCAGAAAAGTAATTTTACCAACCAATGTACGATAACATACTGTAATGTTCCGTAGATAGCCCCTAAGTGGTAAGCGACGATTAGGGGCTATATGTGTCTATGGCTTGGCTATGGCAATGGCTAGTCGTGCGTATGCAGTCGCAGAAAATTTTACGTACACGGTATAATATTATTACGCAATGTGTTGCAGTGAAACCTTTATTTTGAAATTGTAGCGCTTACTACTTGTGCACTTGACCACCGGGAGCGCAAAACCGAATTTTGCTACCGTTAGACGTACTATGTACAGTACACGTGCCACAGAAAAACGGCATACTTCACTGATTCGAGCGCTTCATCAACCAACAGTTTTCATACATAGTACAAACAAACATAGCCAATGCACGACGATACGAAATGTAGAAATGCGTATGTCATGTAGTGTATCCATCCAGCTTGCATCACCATGAGCTGTGGCACATCTGGCAAGTTTTCCTTCTCGGCTTGCTCTCTATATCTGTCAGTTCTGTACCAATTACAATAACCCTACGTAGTCCCCTACCCTAAAAAGCTCTAAATAGTACAGATTACCACATAGTACTCATCTTTCCTCCGCTGCTTTGCCATCATGGCATGTTGGTTGATCAAGGGGATGGTTACATTCTGTCTATTCACTTATATCGCAGTGGATGTAGCGCTGTGTGGAAGTAAGTATTGTCAGAAATACTTTTAATTGGTATTGCGATGACGAGGGCAAGGGAAGACGAAGACACGCTTGAAACATGCAATACTTGTATTATGTATTGAGACAGTGCAGAGATTGCCAAAGTCATGGAAGATTTTTTTCTCGCAAAATAAAATAAGCATTACAATCTCCATCATAAGCTTTCAAGAAAAATTCTTCAGTGACAGCACACGTCTCTCTACATTCTTTCAGCGGAACAGGTGGAAGTTGAACCCTGCATGAAAGTGTGTATTACGTGTAGTACGTACGTACCTACCGACGTGCGAAACCGTACATTGCATAGGCCTTACGTGTTGTACTGCACTGTTTTCTAGAATGCTGTTATGATTGGGTATGCTCCGACGGTTGCGGCTATCTCGATTGTCCGGAACCCCACGTATCAGGTAGTTTTTTTTAAAAATGATAAAATTTACTGATTTTTGATTAAAAATAAAATATTTCAGGGATAAATTGAATAGATATATTGAGAACTATGCAGAGGAAAAACAGTCATTGTAAATGAGTTAATTTGAATATAAAAATGATTTTTGTCGGACCAGTTTTTTTCCAGTCAAAATTAAGAGAACTATGAACTAAGATCAAAACGGAGCTGTATCCAGATAGTCATTGAAATTTTGTGTTTTTATGCAAGAATGACAGGAATCAACAAAAAAGGACAGAAAATATCATGAGTATAGGCTAAAATTACTTAAATATTGCCCGAATCATTTTATATTTATTTTATTTAAATTTTCATTTAAATTGATTTATCTAAAATGTACCCCAAGATTTTAAATAAAATATACGCCCTTACACTGACTTTAAATATAATTTTAAAAATGAAATAAAATGATTGAAAATCCATCATTTTTATTCATTTGAATTAAAATATGAATTATTTTTAAGATACAAGTATCAGGTAAGCTTAAGTCGATCCTATACCCACCTTAGCCTGCGGGACCGCGGCGGTTTTGCACGCGGGCACTGCACGGCCGCCACAGAGTCAGTCATGAACTCCAAGACTCCTTACCCTTCGGCCGTGTTCATTTCATACCTCACCGTACGGTATGTAATGTTCTACTATTTCTGATACGAGTACGTTGGTTTTGGCTCGGTCGTGGGCTGTCCGAATAAAATGCGATGCAATCACGAAATCGGCTTACTCCCTCCATGATCTCAGGTGGCTGCCTCGCCGCAACAGCCCCTTCCAGCCACCCTGAGGGTATGCGCTCGGTCATACCCGGCCGCCGGATCTACGGCCAGCATTGGAGCACAAAAACCGTAGCCACAGGCGGGGAGGCGCAAGGGTCCTCAATCGGTCGGAGATATCTTCGAAAACAATGGAGAACAGCAGGTTAGGTCGCCAAAAAGCTGCCGATACTGCAAAAATATTATTTAAAGGGGGAATATGACGGGAATTTAATACAGGAAGGGCAAATTTTTTATTTTTCCATTTATTTGTGGCCGTTCCGACGTAGAATTTTATCCTTTTTCGATATCACCCCACATTCTGGAGCCGATTTTGCCTCTGTGAAGCGGCGCCCCAGTTAGAAGGTCCAGGTTCCTGTGTCAGAATCGAACCCGTCAGTGCATCGAACCCGAATCGAAACTTCGCAGCGCATTAGCCAAAGGCGACGATGACGGGTTCGATTCTGACACAGGGAACCTGGAGTTCTTCTAACTGGGCGCCGCTTCGCAGAGGCAAAATCGGCTCCAGAAATGTGGGGTTATATCGAAAGAGGATCATAAGATTTACGTCGGATAGCCGCAAATAAATGAAAATGAAAAAGTACCCCTTCCGTCCTAAATTCCGCCAGATCTTCCCTTTAAATCTATGAACGCCTGCACATTGTATGTACTTTATGTTTTGTATGTACATTGCTTCGTACTGTATTCTTGCACTCTGACTAAATACCGCACTTGTCTGTCTGCCATTGTAATACTCTCTTGTATGTGGACTCGTCCGCTTAATAACCCTTAGATGACCGCATCACTTCTATAGAAGTGAAGAATTTTTTGGCCTATAATTCTTACGGAGAATTTCCTCATACACGCATTTGAATATGTAAGAAATTTTAGTAAGTTTTTTTTCTGAGATTGTAGGAATTAACCAAATTTGTCCAAAATAAATCCTACGACATTTTTGACAAAGATCCTACCATTTTGGAGTCCATATTTTCGCAAAAATCCTACAACGTGAAATTCCTACAAACTCACTTTTGGTTTTTGTGGCACAAATTACCGCGTCTATAACTTTGTTTGCCGGGAAAATCAAAGCACATTGATGTATCCCAATTGTTTGGAGGAACAAACAAAGCAAATAAATGGATATCACCCCATGTTTGGTATGCAATCTTTATGCCCAACCTTCTCTACTACTTATCGGTGTCAAATGCATTTCTTTTATACGATACCAATTCGGGTTGATTTTTCCACACAAATCCTATAACACGAATTTCCTACTAATTTACTTTTTCTGCAGTGACACCTCATCGAAAATCCTGCTATTTTAAAAAATCCTTGAAGATCCACAATGATGCAATATGACGCAATATTGCATCATCCAATCATTTTGCAATGACATAGGTATTGCATCAGCCAATCATTTCATTCTGTCTCAGCTTTTTCCTCATAAACACAGTTGAGAAAAACGATGTCACGCAGCAATACGTAACTGAACGAGCAGCAACAACA
>JASAMW010003951.1:0-12450 GCA_030247985.1 Epsilonema sp. ZAB3_2
GTGTGTACCTACACCCCTGCCCACAAGGCTTACGCTGACATTTTGCAATGGCGTCAAAGATACAGATACTTGGCTAGACATAGCATTTCATAGCATCCACCTACTGAAATGTGGCACTGCATGTTTTTGCTCTCACATGATTCATGCAACCTTTCTGCAAGAGTATTTTGCTATCGTTGGGGTAATAAGGTTTTGTACGGGCTGAAAGTGGTTGGCTTGATTTTCTCTTACGTACTAAGTAGAGAGTACAATCACAGTACGAAGTCAGTGAGCCTAGCAAGCATCGCTATTATCTTCGTATCAACTCAGCAAAGCGTACATCGTATACACTACAGTACCTACCTACGTAGCTTCGTATACAGCAATAGCCAACAAGGTCATCCACAAAAGCTCGGCTGACCATGGACAGAGTTGCTCCAGTATCCAAGACTGCTTCTTCTTCCATGCCAGCTACATCCATCACTGCTACAACAGTGGGTCCTCTGTCGGGCGCAACTTTGGCGGGTGGATAGAACACAGGTACATCTCCTTGCGGGGTGATGAGTGAAACATGGCCTGGTCCATCCTTTGGCGGCTTCGGTCTGACATACATTTCTCTGGCGGAGTAGCGATGCATGGTCCAAACTTCTTCCTCATCGGTGTCAGCTTGTCGTATGGGGTCTTCGTACATGATGGAGATACGTTCTGATTCTGGAACATGTCGTCCAGCTCCTGAGTCGGCGCGTTGGCGGGCGGCAGCTGTCGGACATTGATTTGCATAGTGTCCTGGTTGATGGCAGTAGTAGCAATTTCCTTCTGCTCTATCCTTTTCTTCCTGTTGGCTTCGATTCGGGCTATTTCGTCGGCTGGAAGGCGATCGGTATGAGCGGCGTGGACCTCCTCGCTCTGGGCTTCTTCCTTCACGGCTATTGCTGCGTCGACGAATAGGCCTACGAGATAGAGGGGTGCCGATACCACTGGCGGGCGGCGGCTGCTCTCCATCTCTAGTTGATCGAGCCGAGTTTTCAGTGCGTCGATATGGCGATTGGCGATATGGCGATTGGCGGCGATATGGCGAAGTGGAATTTCTGTCTCTTCTATCTCTGCTTCTACTCTGTCGATTCCATCTGGACTGGCTGTCGCTCCGAGGTCGAAATGAAGAGGTGTTGCGGGAGGCGCGAGATCTGAGATCACTTCCTTCTGCGGCTTCCCATCCTGTCAGTACTCCTTGTAGTTCAGTAAGAGTTTTGACATGTCGATAGTCTGTCAACACCTTCAATCTCCAGTCTTCTGGCAAGAGCCACAGCAGTCGATCATAGCCTTGGGTTTCGCGATCCCAACTGGTAGTGTCAGGTCGAGCACGAAGCACAGCTTCGCGAACTCGTTGAGCTATGCTGAAGACAGATTCGTCGTCTCGCCATTTCAACAGGTTCAGCTCTGTCGAAGCATTTGAATATTCTCCTGAACCAACTGCAAGCTTGAGAAGCTTGTCTCGCATGTCTTCGTATGAGATGGCTGGTATTTCAAGCAATGTCGCGGTGTACAAACGTCGAACTGCTCCTCCAAGGAATTTTCCAAGTTGCTTAACCCATAGCGTTTCAGTCGGCCAGTGACATGCGGCATATTCTTCGTAGAGGGAAAAGAAGTACATCACCTCAATGATGGAGCGTTTCTCATTGTGCCACACATCTGGCTTGCTGAGCTTCATCTTGGGCTGGTCGTAAGTCGGAAAAACTGGGTTGAAACAAAGCGGCGGTCCTGATGTTCCTTGACTTCCCCCTGGTCCTCCAGGTGGTGGTCCTCCAGGTGGTCCACTAGGTGGGCCACTCGGTGGGCCTCCTCCAGGCGGGCCAGTTGGAAATGGCGGTCCAGATCCTGGTGGTCCTCCAAAGTTATTGCTATCCCTGGACTGGTTGGGAATTTGCAGGCCCCATCTCTACCATCTAATGGGGGGTTAGTCCCATAGGATGGACATGTGCGGGCAGGCAAATTCTGGAATTGTGTTGTTTGAGATGGGGCCATCATCTGTGCTGGCGGCAAACCATTGGACGATTGAATTCGCTGGATGTGAGATGGCAGCGATGTCAATCCCTGGAACAGATGAGGCTCATCTCTGGCGGCGGTATTGATTCCAAGGTCGGCGGTGTCGGTACGTACAGCTAACATCTGTGACATCTGATGTGTATTTTCAGATACTGGCACGAATGGCGCGAATCCCATGCTTCGGCGAGTGTAGTTGCACAAAGCAAGCGCTTCTGCATCTGTCGGACCAACTGACACTTCTGGTTGTGTTCCTGGTAGGCGAGCCAAGTCAATGGTTCGAGGTCGATATGGCATCTGGGTAGCCACTGGTTGCTGGAACTGGACGAGTTTGTGTGGCGGCGCTGGATTGGCTTGATGGGCGGCGGACTGAACTGTTTGTGGGAAGCTGCGGCGGGTCGGATCCACTTCCATTGCACCATAGGCTTGAGTCAATGATGCAATCCCACCATCGTCCTGCTGGTTAAAACCGGCTGGATGATGAGGCACAGCTGGGTGGAATCCGGAAACGAAGTCGACCACTTCTTTCTGTGCGGCGATTCGTCTGCGCGCTTCATCAGCATTGTCCTCCAACCACTTGATGGCCTGTGCGTCTCCAGCTGTTGCCAACTCCATTTGGTCCATCAGTTCCATCAACTGTCCTCGATTGCACCGGAACGGGCTTGGTTGGTGTTGCTGAGGCGAAGGGCGAGTCAATGTGATGCCTGGCGTTGACATCACTATTCCTGGACCTTGTGAAGTCGTTGGCGGAATCGGTGGTCTCGATCTCGATCCTACCCATGATACCCGAGGGGTTCCATTGGTCAGATCATGATCGTCAAACTGCGGTTGAGCGATGGATGCGGTGGCTGAATTTCCTGTCATCCATGGCGAAAGAATGTTGGCGCGGTTGCGAACAGTGTCCATCACCACTGTCGAAGGTCTGTTGATGTGCGGGTACGTATGGCAGTATGATGAAACATTGTCGATAGCAGACGAAGAAACGTGAGTAGCGAAAACTAAAGTTGTTGGTGTTACTTGAAGATGTGTGCCATAAAAAGGTTGGGCGTTAGGATTGAACCGTGAACCGAACTGGGTAGTAGAGGTGTTGGTAGTTACTGTGATGGTATTCGACATCGTAGGCCCTCGATGCCACTGCAAGCGTTGCTATCGTCGAATCCGTCTGGCGCTGTTCAAGTCGTCGCCAATCCACTGCTCGATCCTGTTCCTTACACCCCGGTCGATTCAGAGTCCGGTGGGTCGTATGCAGACGAGAGAAAACCACTGCTTCACTGCCACGCGCGTGTTTGATTGACACAGTGTCGGCTTGGTGAGTTCTGATGACAGCAAGACAAAACCCAATCTGCTTCCGGGAGATCTCGCCGACGGACGTCCAAGTGTAAAGTTCTGCAAGGTGATGCACCGAAGTGAAACGCCCTGCAGAAGCTACACGAGGATCCCGTGGTGGTCGGAGTTCTTTGTCCCTCGTCGGATTGTCGGTTGGGCTCCCTGTCAATCACCAGTCGAACAACAGATGGCTTCTCTGGATCGTCGAACACACAAGAGCACCGGAGAGTCTGAAGTCGGCCGCTTGCGTGGACTGAATCCTAGGCGTTAGGAGGTGGAGAGTCAAGGACGGGTCGGAGCTACTAGGCGTCAGCAGACTCCAACGAAAGCTCAGCTGCTACAGCGGCGGTACGGGTGGATTACTAGTCGATATCAATAATAGCGATAAAAGGGTTACGGTAGCATAAAAGTAGGATATTTATGTACAACAGATAAACGTCGGGCCGCGAATAGACAAAAGGCAAACAGGCAAGTTACGAACTGGCTCTGGCGAGCTTGCACAGTAGTTTTATAGTCCCTACAGCCTTTCACTGATTGGTTGCTTCTGTTTCTCGTCGAGATTGCAGTAGTCGATTTTGCATCTTCCGTAACATGTACCCTGAGAACCCCCAGTCAGTCCTTGTTGCAGGTACCGTCGAAACTGGATTTCTACATAGTTTAGTATATAAATTTCAGGAGTACATGGCATATCCGTGCTCCGGTCGTCGGTGTGCTGTGCCTGTGCGCAGCTGAGAAGACAGTAAAGCGGACGTGAGGAGTAAGACTTCATCGATCATAAAAAAAATGCACGAAGCGACGAAAAATGCGACGAAGCGACAGAAACGCTGCATGAATGCCTAGAGCACGCACGCCTTGGATGAGTATAGGAATACATGGCAGGAAATTCAAATTCTGGCAGTTCCGGTTTTCAAGAAAAAGGCTGTTTCAACAAGTGCGGCAACGACATTGGGTGTTTGCGATGGAAACAAATAAGCTGAGTAACTAATGTTGGGCTTGATGGAAGGAGGCATGAAAGTAGAAGTTATTCTGCAAAATTCTGTGTTGATAACTCTTGTTGCGTGCGAAAAAAACGGGAAAATTTGCGCAGCGAAAATAAGAAAAGTGTTTCGTTTTTAAACCGCTAGAGGCGTGGTGATCGATGAAGTCTTACTCCTCACGTCCGCTTTAGCGGAATGGCGTGCAAGTCAACTGCCAAGTGCCAACTCCTACTGTCTATATCTATATTCTTTATAGATATGTTTTGTTATGTTTGTTGTTGTTGTTGTTTTGTTTTGTTATGTTTTGTTTTTGCAATATCTTGTGGCTACAGTAAATTTATTTCATCATCATATAGATATAGATATCTGTCTATTCTATATCCACCATATGCAATAATTGCCAGTGCTTGGTCGCGAGGCGACCCGTCTGAATTAACCTGGATTTTCAGTGCAACTTTTGATCGGTAGTCAACGCGAAGGTCGGCGCGGTCGTCTTTCTTGCTCGTTTGTTTCTTTCCGCGCCGACCTTCGCGTCAACTACCGATCAAAAGTTGCACTGAAAATCCAGAAAATCTATATGTCTATATGTTTTACGTCGATATGTTATGTTTTTATGTTTTTATTGTTTATGTTTTTATGTTTTATCTGTATGTTTTATAGTCGGTGGGACGATCAAGACCGTGCTTGACAATTTTGCCGCTCCCGTGGCATTTTAGTAAATCTGGCATTTCTATACAAGAATAGCAAGAGTGTTTGAAAAAGGGTCGAAAAGCCGGTTGCTATTCTTGTATAGAAATGCCAGATTTACTAAAATGCCACGGGAGCGGCAAAATTGTCAAGCACGGTCTTGATCGTCCCACTGACTATACGTCGATGCGAAATGCGAACTTGCGCTGCCAAGGACTCCTAGATACCTAAATAGATACTTTTAGTATCTAGGAGTCCTTGTTGCGCTGCGCGCGGGCGCGGCGCGGCCGCGAAATCGAATGTCGAATCGTTGATCGTCAGAGTTGCCAATGTCAGTACTATAGTACTAGATTTGGTACTATTTTGACTGGTCTAGTACTCAAAAATTGGCCTAGTACTTTTAGTACTATTCTAGTACTATTCGGGTGGAGGCTGGGGGAAGGGAACATTTTCACCTCAGTATGGGAAAATGGCCAATTTTGACGCATGTTTGGGCATATTTTCAAAAATTTTCTCGCCTTCGGCGAGGTATTGACCAATATCTTTGTATACAATAACCTCAAAAAGTAGCGAAAAGCACAAAAAAATGGTGAAAAACGCTCAAAAACCATGATTTTCCTTACAGAATTACATTACTAGAGCCAGCCCATTGCCTGCAATCGCAAATTTTACCTCCCCAAAATTGATTTAGTACCAATTTACATCGGTCTAGTACTATTGGCTCCTCAAGACCTGGCAACCCTGTTGATCGTTATCGTTGCATACTTGCATGCAATATGCAACTCAAGGAACAAACAAAAGTGAGAATGAAATCGCGTCGCGGATTGTGGTCACCACACCTATCTTTGTTTCTCCTTGGTTTCTCCTTGTCTCTCGAAGACGTGGGAAATTTCTGACAATATCCAATATTCTTCTTTGCTTCTGTTTTAGCTGAGTTCGTCGAGCTGCTACAAACGTGCTCGTTTTTCTGCGCAATGGAAGAAGAAGAAGCGGTGGCGTTCTATCAAGGAGAAGAGGAGGAGGAGGAGGAAGAGCAGTTGGAGATGGAGGAAGAAGAGGAGGAAGCGTCACCTCCTACTTCACGCGTCTACAGGACGGGAGCAGTTTCCTCCGTTTACCGCCAGTCGGCGCTGCAGTTTCAACAGCAGCAGCAACAAGGGCAATCTGAATATTCGCCTTCTCAGCAACCAGAAAAGATGTCAACAGCCGCCACCTTCAGCCCGCCACTCACGGCATTCCAAGTGGTTTCTCCGCAAAAGCGTGTTCAGTTGGCCATGGCCATGTCACAGCACAGAGCGGGGGGCCAGCAGCGAGTGCTGACGCCCGCGGCGGCGCGCGCCTATCGCACTTCCCCCTCTGCGGGGGGCTACGGGCGCACGTGGGGCTCAGCCCCATCTCATTTGGGGGTGAGACGGCCACTGGATTTGCATGGCGGGGGAAGCGCAGCCTTTTCTACTGCCGGCGGCGGCGCGATGCGCAGGAGTGGCGGCGCAGCGTTTGCGCACGCGTCGCGCAGCGCGGAGAAGTCCAAAGGCCTTCGCCATTTCAGCACCAAAGTGTGCGAAAAGGTCAAGCAGAAGGGACGCACCAACTACAACGAGGTGGCTGACGAATTGGTGCAGGAATACTTCGAGTCGGTTATGGGATCACAAACACACGGCGGAAGGTACGGCGCTGTACCATAGTCCGACCAGCGAGAGTAGCTGTCTCTGTGCCTGTGCCCGTGCTGCGAAAAGTTGACGTTTATTCTTTGTTCTCCATATTTCTTGATGTGTAAATTGCGCTGCACGGGTAAGGGCCCAAACCAAAAACCTCTCGCTTTTCGGATTATTAGCGGTAAAAAAGAGAGCTACGTAGAATAGCCTGCGCAAGGATTGATTTCCGAAGTCGTGAAAATGCGTGTAATTGTAGAAAAATGCATGGACTTGTGGTCCATGTTCTTTTCCTTCATTTTCTGTCGAAAAAGTTTTCCACGACTATAGTCTGGCCAGTAGGAGTTGGCAGTTGGACTTGCACGCCGTCCCGCTGCTGTCTTCTCAGCTGCGCACAGCACACCGACGACCGGAGCACCGATATGCCATGTACTCCTGCAATTTACATACTAAACTATGTAGGGTTCGTGATAAGGTTGTGGCGATCGCAAAACGAGAAACGCAAAACTCAAAAGTGGAACTGCCAACTCCTACTAGCCAGACTATAGCACAACCCTTTCTTGTACTCTCAGTGGGCCGACTACAGATGATCAAATAAATACTAGGGTGTAAATAGCGCTGATGTGTGAGCATTTGTCTGGTGGCTGAATGCAGGTACCAAGACAGCAAGCAGCACTACGACATGAAGAATATTCGGCGTCGGGTGTACGACGCTCTGAACGTGCTGATGGCGATGAATATAATCGAGAAGGAGAAGAAGGAGATTCGCTGGGTGGGTCTGCCCACCTCCTCCCTGCAGGAGTGTCGCCGTCTAGAGACGGACAAACGCGCCCGACTCGCTCGCATTGCACACAAGGCGCAGCAGCTGCACGAACTTCTCCTAGAGGTAAATACTTACGCGATCCTATTACTGGCTATGCAGGTTGTGTGCACGTGCAGCTACTTTGGGACAGTACTAGAAATTTTTGGACGAATATAAGGACAGAAAATTTTGTAATTTTGTATGGCCAATAATAGGTCTGGATCCCCGTTTGTCCCAAAATTTGTACCAACGTCGCAAAGCTAGTAGCATGTAGTGGTCGCTCCACTGAAAGAGTGCAGAGATTTTCGTAGATAGATTTTTCGGCGTAAAATAGCGCAAAATCACATGGACGCATGTAAGGCGCGTGAAACTGTTTTCAACGACGGCATAACATCTCCGAGTTTTCCTGATTCTCTCGTGCTGAAGTGCGAATTCTGAATATTTTCAAATTATAGTCGAACAAGAAATTTCATGAACCATTGAAATTTTTTCTCAGCCAATAAAAGACGTAGAGCACAGCGGTCAAACTTCTACGGCTAACTTTAGCTCGCCGTTCCAATAAAAAAACCCGTTTGTCTCCAGCTGCACTGTGTGTCGAGATCTCGCCAAATTTCTTCAGTACTGAAATCGCCAAATTGGGCGTGGACCATTGGGCAATTCTAAACCTCGCAAATGTCCGAAAAATCAAAATGGCATGTAAAGATTACCAAGCACGCCGGCTACAGTAACCTTTACAAGGCTGCCCGTGGTGTGGCGGCGGGGTGGAGTCCTGGGACGGGAGGCCGTTGTCGGTGAAGACGAGCAGCACAGCCAGACGGATGTCGGAGGTCAGGATCGGTTCAACCCTCGGGTCGGCGCTTGAGGACGGAATGATTCTCACGACGCAACTGACAATCCAAGCCAATCGGTGCCAGCGATACGCCACGGCTAGGAAAGACGTCGGCAGATCGGAAGACGGTACCTACAGGAGCTAGCCTCTAGCCTTCAAGACGGACGTAAGTTCAAGGTGTACGTACGGTCAAGAAATCAAGTAGACGAGGTCAAAACAGTAGTAACTTTATAACATAAGGTATACGGTAGAAATACGGTCGGCGATAGAAACAAGTCACTGACTGGCCGTAACGTAAGGGACAGTCAGGCTACGAAAACAAGATTGATGAACACTGAGCTCTCCGCTCTGTCACAGCTATTTTATATGAACATGTGCCTTCACTGTCATTGGCTGTCGGAGGGGCGGTGACTGGTTTTATGTCGTGCGACTTCTTTTGATCGGCAGTCGTAATTTGCATTGTTCGTGTATTTCAGGCTCCCGGTGTCCAGAATTCTTACAAATGGTTCCCAGGGGACCATCGAGGCCGCGCGATGGACGAATCCGGGCCAGAAGAAGCATTCGGTGGTATGGCATCCAGTCGCTCAAGTCGCAAGTCGGTTGACAATGGACGAGGTCGTGGAATGCTGATTCAGGTCACCGCACAGACAGAGGCTCTAAGGCTAATAAATAGGATTAGAGACTCTGTCTGTCCATCATGAACATGACAGTTGATTGATACGTACATAAGCTATTGCATACATAAGTACTGTTGCCAGTATATGCCTGATGTGTACTACATATTATGCTACGTATGTACGATACATAATAAAGGTGTGTACGTACGGTACCTATATGGATGCTAGTAACTACTAACTAACAGCACATACACTACACGTCATGGCATACACGTACACGTATTAGCTACACCTGTTGCTAGTCGGAATCGAACCCAAATACCCGAACTAGAAATACACTCGTAAGTATAATGCAACAGGCACAACAGTACTCGTATTAGCAAAACACACGTAACCTGAACTCACAGCTGTTTTACAAGGCAGCACATAATAAAGCACAGGTCAGTAATTGCACCAAAATCATAGCTTATGTACATCGTACTAGTAGTAACTAAAACTAGGGTGGCTGTGGCGCCGTCTACCGGTCGGATTCATTGTGCGCGCATGCAGGCGTGACTACATACAGCTGTCGGCGCATGATTTACATACCTACTAGTACTAAGAATGCATAATACGTACGTAACTAACACATATGTACACTAGACTATCTGGCTTAGTAAATTAGGTACGGTGATTAGCTACGTAGTTAGTCGGTAGTAGAACGAAGGTCGGCGCTGCTGTCAGGGCTCTTCTACTTCACTCCCTCCACTTCCAACTCCTCGATCTTCTGTCGGACGATCGCCAGATCTTCTTCCAAGCCTTCCACTCGGAGCGGGAGTGACAGGAACACGAAGCGCGCCAGCTCCACCTTCTTCTCTCCGTCTTCTCGTACATCGTACAGCTCCCAGTTGAGCATCTTCTCATTCAGCTGCATCTTCCGCTCATATCCCTTTGGCGGCTCATAGGACAGATGTCGGCGTCGAGACTCCTTGATGTTGGTCATCACCACGGCGCAGAGTCGGCCTTTCGCGAGATGTCGGTCGAGTCCGGACCGATTCGCGCGTTTCACCTCATGCGTCAGGTTCAAGGTGAACTCGAACGGCGGCTTCTTCCTCGACTTCCTCACCCACTTCTCGTCTTCGTACACGTACCAGGGAGGATAGTCGGCCGTCATGTAGCATTCGCCTTCTGTGGCCACCAGCTTTCGCCCTTGCTCCACCAGTTCAGCTCTCCTGGCAGCATCTTGTCGGAGCTTTTCCAGTTGCAGTTCTTTCATGCTCTTTTGGGCGATGCTGCTGGTCGGCGGGGTCTTCGCTGGCTCTTTCTTCTTTTCAGCCTTCTTCGCCACTGTATCTACAGTCGGATGCGGCGGCACCTGTGCTACAGCAGGGACGGGCGCCGGCTGCTCACGGACATCCATCTCCTCCTCCCGCCTCTCAGCTGGAACTGAGGCAGAGGTAGAGGTCGGAGGTCGGCGGCGCGAGCGGCTGCTGCCGGGCGTCATCTGAGGCTGGGGAGCACTCAATGCTCCCTCCTGCTGTCCCACCATCATCTCTGCGGCACGTCGCTGTTTCCGCTGCTTGATCTTCAAGTTCCTCCTCACATTCTTCTCAGACAGCGCCGTTTGGACAGTCTTCGTCGGGTCGCCCAGCCACTGATACGGATAGCCCGGCGCCAGGGGTCGGCATGCTTGACAATCGGCGAGATATTCATCCGCCGTGTCCGGGAGAGCTTCCGTCAGCGTCGGAGTGGCCGGAGCGTAGCATCCGGGTCGCGTGAAGTGAGGTCGGCCGAGCTTTTGCGACATCATCAGATAGTAATTGATGCGCGTGATCGATCGGTAGTATCTCGCTGCTCTGACGTAGATCTGCACATGGACATGGTCGGGGTAGGCGTCCCAAACTGCGCAGTTGTGGATAGAACCCACCACAAACTGATACCAATACTTGTCGCAGCTTCGCAGTATCTCGGTCTTGTATTCGTGCAGCAGCAGCTCCTCGAGGGGCAGTCGGAGGAAGTCGGCGCGAGAATACCCGTAAAACGGATAACCGTCGGCTCGCAACTTCCTCTTGACCGCATCGACCCTCTGCTGTTGCACCGTCAGAGTCGAGTAGTACTCCAGTCAGTTGACGTACTGGTCAGCGAGTCTTCTCACATTCGCCGGCAAACTCACTCCACAAGCCTGATGGAATTCTTCGGCTTCGACGAAGGTGTCCGCCTGCAAGTCGGCCATCGATTCGGAGACAAAGACGAAGGTCGGCGGCTTCACACCAGTTCCAGCATCGTCTTCTCTGTCATCCTGATTCGGGTCAGCGGGTGGTAGAGGCTCTGCCACTTCGTACGAAATCGCAGAGTCTCTACTAGACGCGACTGCAGCAGAGTCCACTCTCTGCTCCTGAGGGCTGAGTTCCGGGAGTTTGGCCTTCGGATTTCTCAACGCGGGTCCAGTCGGCACTGCGAACTCCACGATGCGTCGATCCTGGCCTGTCTCCGCTGTCACGCTGCAAACGGAGTCACCGGAACTGTCCGAACCCTCGGCATGGGACAGCTCAATAGTCAGGGGTTCATCCAGGAACTGCAAACCGGTCGCCACCGTCTGCTGTTGCGGCGGCGGCTGGAACGGCGGCGGACTGTACTGAAGGAATGAGGCCACCGGATACTGCTGCAGACTTGACGGAGCGGATTGCGGAGGAGGCAAAGGTTCCACAATGCCTCCACCCGCCCACAGACGCTTCAGCTGCTCGTAGCGCTCGGGCGAGATCTCCTGCCAGTTTCTGATAGCCATTTGTCTTGCGCTTTATTTCTGCACACTGTGGTCAACGGCTGCATTCTCTGCTCCACCGTCGGCCGTTATGCGACCGCGTAATGTTCTTCGATCCGACGGGGTCGTAGGCGTGGTGGGCCAGCCAGCGCTCCCATAGCGGAAACTTTTTCTCGAGAAGGTGCCGTGTATTCCTTCTCCGCCTTCAGATTCCGATGTCTCCCCGTTCTCATCCAGGACAGCAGTCGGCAATTCGTAACGGGTGGCCAGTCGGACTTCACGCGCCGTCTTGTCTCTCATCATGCGGTATACCTCGTGGCTTGCCGAACGACAGCTTCTGAAATCGCATCGCATCCATTCGGACCATCACTTCGCGCCGGAAATGGAAGGCTTCTTCACTTGGCACTTTCTCTGGCCCTTTCAGTCGGATCATTCTGGATTTCGGAAGCGTCGGGGAGGGCTTGGTGACCACGATCGATTCTGGCCAGGCCTCCGCTTGGTTCACCATATAAATTTGCTGTCGTCCAGGTAGAACTGAGTCGCCATGTCCTCCACCACCCAATTCAGGAGGAACTCGCCTGCTGGTATGTCGGCGAAGATCGTGAAACAACCCAATTCAGTCGGCCAGCAATGTCGGTCATGTCGGCGTCGTAGAATCCGATCTCTTCGTGTCTTTCCGCCATGGCCGAAATGTCGGCTTGCATCGCTGTCATGTAGTCTTCCTTCATCTTCAGCGTTTTGGCCTGCTTCGCCATACTTTTCGCGGTCCGGATACGCATCTCTCTGCTGGTTGTTGAGCGG